>WTXK01000273.1:0-63274 GCA_025769895.1 Lactarius psammicola
GCGACAGAATTGACTGGATTCGAGTGTCCATTAAATGGCCCGCCACGCCCCCACTGTCTCCCCGGTGATGGCGTTCCACATACGAATTGTTCGATCGTCCGAGCCCGAGACGATGTGCTGGCCATCTGGGAGAATGCCACAGACCTGACTCGATCCGAGTGTCCATTAAATGGGCCCGCCACTGTCTTCTCAGTGATGGCGTTCCACACGCGAATTGTTCGATCGTCCGAGCCGAGACGATGTGTACTGGCCATCAGGGGAGAATGCCACAGAATTGACTGGATTCGAGTGTCCATTAAATGGGCCCGCAACTGTCTCCCCAGTGATGGCGTTCCACACACGAATTGTTCGATCCTCCGAGCCCGAGACGATGTGCTGCCCATCTGGAGAGAATGCGACAGACCAGACCAAATCCGAATGTCCACTAAATGGGCCTGCCACTGTCTCTCCCGTCATAGCATTCCACACACGAATTGTTCGATCGTCCGAGCCTTGAGACGATCCGCTGACCATCTGATGAGAGTGCAATGGAATTGACTGGACTCCCGACATTTGGAATTACCATCTCTGATGATGGCCAATGAGACAATCGCCCACTTTTGACACGCGCGATTCGCGGAAGCATGCTTGAATAACGTATAGAAATAAGAGAACAAGTCGGCGCAAATGGCAAAGTAGAGATATAGACATGGGGAGCACTCTTCGCCATGGCTATTCCAAATACCGCACAAATGCAGACGCATCATTGATGAACGCGGTGAGAAATTTCCTAGCCCTGTCTGAGAAAACCTGTTGCAATTTTTGTCATTAGTTGTCTATTTGCCTTACAGAACTGGTGTTCCGACTTACACTTTGATCAGAAGCTAGCCACACATTCACAGACGACAACGCTGGCAATGCAAGATGCACGTTGCTCGTTAAGCTAAGCGCCTCCAGCCAAAACAGGAATTTCGTCTCGAAGAAAGTTCGGAGTCTCCAAAAATATCAGTTTCAAAATCAAGGTGTTCTAGATGATCGTCGTAAAAACGGCAGGCATACAACAGAGCAGGTGGGAGGTGTTTGGCAATGCGGGCTTCAAGATCTTGAATGTCTCTATTAGCGAGGATATGATGATTCAATGCTGCACATGTTGAACCTCAGGTCGCGAAGCACTAGACCGAGACAGGAATGCGCCAATCCATAGTGGGCGTCACGAAGATTAATAAAAAAATCGCCGCTCTTCTCTTCATTTGTAAGGAAGTCGCGGAATGACGTATGATGAGGAACGATGGGGAGTGTACCATCAGGCGAGTTAACATTGCTGAACAACGAGCCCAGTCGACGGAGCATTGTAACAACAGAATCGGCGTCGTCGTTGTCACTCGAGGCGTGTCCTCGCAATGTGGTCAGGGAGCGGATCGAGAGGGGTTCGAATGCGGCAATGAGCTGTCCCACCACAGAGCGGAATAGAAGCCGTGCATTCCGGTGTGCGACGTATCCTTCAAGGACCTCCTTGTATAACTCGTCCAACGGGTCTTGTCCGTCGCGATCTGTCGTCAGTCCCAAAAGATAGGTGATGCACTTTTTCTTGCTAAACCCGAAGCATTCGGGAGGGTCGAGGATGAATCCACCAGCAACAGCCGCCCACTGAAACAATCCCTCTGCCTTTCTCGTCAACGCAACGCCATTCTTTTCGAACTCATCTGAAGGGAGTAAACTCTGAAGGAAGGTGAGAATATCATCATCCGTTCGAGCTGCCAGCTGAGAATCGTTCATGTACGTGATCCTGGTTGACGGCGCTCCATCGAACGCAGACTGGATGCGATCCTCCGGCCTCGAGGTGATAAGAACACGAAAGTTCGATGGCAGTCTGGACAGGTTTCTGGAGAGAATGTGTGTAACCCAGTTCTACCAGTCGTGTCTCCGCTCTCGTCTAACGCGTCGATTACAACAAGAATAGGACCGATGATGCGCAGATTTTCAAGCGGCTTGAGGATAAGGGATTCAAACAGTGTGGGATAGTCACGGGTGCGAACTCGAAGAGAGGAGTCATCCTTAACAATCCTTCCAAGCGCGGCCTTGAACGAAGGGTAGCGGTCGGAGAGATCGTGAGCCAGAGTCGTGAAAAAGTGATAAGCTTCGTGTTTATATTGTTCCTTCCGCAGAAAGATGAAGGACGAGGTAAGACGGTGCATTTTATCAAAACGACGCGCAATCTCGTGTGCGATGGATGACTTTCCGGTGCCCGCTTGTCCGAACAAAACAAGACAACGCTCGGAATCGGGACTGTTCACCCAATCAACGACGAAGTCCAAGAAGGCTGTGCGCGTTCCCGGAAGGCAGCCTTTCTCGGGCATGAACCGCGAGCCTGTCCCATACGGTATTTCTCTGATTTTTGCATCTTGCTCTGCGACAATTATAAGATCGATAAACCTCAAGTTATCAGGACTACGTACCAGCGTCCGAAACTTGGCTCGATACCCACTTCAGCTCGGTAGCCACCTCATCAAGCTGACTAGCAATCCTCCCAACATTGGCCGAAACTATTCCCACGTCGTCCAGAATTTGGAGCGCAGTTATCTCCGTAGTGATGGCGGCCTCATCCAAGAATCCCTTTCGGAGTTCGATAAGAGTAGTGCGGAAGTCCCCAATTTGTTTGTCGACTTGGCTGCCGAGATTGACCAACGTGCGCTTCCCTGAAAATTGCGTGTTCACGTCGGCCAACAAATAAGATGAAAACGACGTACAGAATCGCGGGTCCTTTACATAAGATTGAATGAAATCGCTGCAATTACAGACATGCTGCAACATGAGCGTAAGAATTTGGGCCTGCTTCGACTCGCGCTTGATAGATTTCAAAATGTCTTCCTGGGTTGCGAAATCAAACGCGTCGTGCATGGCTACGAGTAGGGTTCGGATGTTGTCGTCACTCTGAAACTGTTCCACGAAAGTCTAGCATCCAGAATAACATGGCATCAGCGTTTCATTTTCGACAACAACGCAAATCGATGCACCTTGGGAATTGATAATAGCAGGCTACATGCCATCTTCGCGTACGGATGAAGCTGAGAGACAAAGTCGGCTCGGTCAAGCATAAGGTAAAATGACGTTGCGCTGTGACGTACTTCTGCAGCTGGGCTCACAGTATCCATCACCCACTTGATTCTCGCAACCGCACCCTCCCATGTACTTGAGAGATCAATCACCTTGATGGCTTCATCGGCGACATCGAGAGCACTCTCGGCCGGTGACATTGCTTCCCGGACATCGGGCATTGGTGGTATAGGAGTGCTTGTCTCGATCGGGACGTGATCTGTCGGAGGTGAAAGTAGCTCGGGAGCAGTGGCAACTACAAATGGAGTGGCTTCGATGGAGTCTTTGGCCATAGTGGGCTTCGTAGCTTGTTCCACAGGCGAGACGTCTGCTTTAGTGGCTATGGGGTTGGTGGCATGGATTGGCAAGATCGGATGGGATGTCGTGTTCCCTGACACGGTGATCGTCAAGTAGAGTATGACCGGCTGGTCCGACTGTCCAGCTTGTCCGTCGCCATTGCTGAGAACAAACGGGAAGTCTGGAAAGCGAGACATTCAGCTACTAGTCAAACGATTGATAATTCTCGTAGAACGGACCACTTTGGGATTCGACAGGCATCGGCGTCTCACAAGTCCCGATAAGTATATCGGGGTGTGCCAATCGCTTCAAATAAAGACAGAATTTGAGATGTGAAGATGGCTGTACGAAACTGAACAGAACTCTCAGCCGGAAAACAGGATTACAAAACACATGTCCTACAAGGCATCAAATTTCTCATTCCAATGGGCTGTCTGTTCCTTAATCGAAACGCTTGCTGTCTTCTTCGTTGTTGCCTGATTGGCCACAGCAACGAAGAACTTATTCTTCTTCAGGCGAAACCGTTTCGCGATAATAGGAATATTTTGCGCTCTTAGAACTAACAAAGAGGTTAAATGGTTATCGGGATCGATCAGTCGGGATTCAAGCACATACCGGTCACCTCAACACGAAGCTGAGAGGTGATGCCCTGCGATTGGGGAATCTGAGTGCTGGCAAAAAAAATGGACTCTGGTTCCAAGGTCACCGCAAGAAACAGGGATTGACGCACCCTATTCCAGGGATTTCCGATCCAGAGGGATGTGGGCTGAAATGATGGGTCGTTGGTGGGAGAGTCATGTGTCAGCGGGGATTTACGCACGAATTGAATATCATGTATTGGTGCTCCATATCTGTTCTTCAAGGTATACGAGAGTCTTCTGTGAATTCTAATATCTTGGAGGTGAGAGTAAGTGTAGACACGCAGCCGGCATGAGCGGAGCGTTACTGTAAGGCAGTGTCTGTCAGCGAGTGCTGTGGCCCCACACGGGTGGCCCGGCCCGGCATATGGCACGTACGCTACTGGACGCACATTGGCAACTGCTCTTCTCTCCCTCCTCCCTCCTGTCCTTCTTAACGTTGACAGCCGTCACCAACTGCCACAGATCGTGTGGGTAAACGCGGTTCAGACGCTCTTCTCCTACTCGCAGCCGACTGGCTTCCTCATTCACAACCAGGATGTCGACCCCACATACGGTACCTCCTCTCCCACGCGCGTGAGTCCTCGCTATGTTCACTCAGGCACTAATACACGCACGCGCGTGTCAAAGAGCTCTTTGAAGAGGCAATTATATCCATTAATATCGCCTCTGGACCGTACTTTTACCCGTGTCACTCACAGTTTATGAAAGAGTGGAGGCCTCGTTTTCAAGTTAACCAACTTGTGAAGGGTCGTATCTTGAGGTCAGTCCAATTTCTTCCCCCTTTAAATGTGACTCGCTGCAACTAGCCCCTGATCTAGTGTCGATCCTGCCAATTAAAAAGTCGAACTGACATTCTGCTTGGGGAGCTTGTCGAGGTCGACTGAACCCGCCCTTTCTCTGTCAGATTTGTAGGAAGGTCAGAACATCAAAGGTCGGGCCAAGAAGGTCGAAGTTTATGGTGTTTTCATCGAGATTAATATTTAGGGCACCAAAGACCTCAGGACTATGTCATATGTGTGAGTTATGCGTCAGTTGCCTCTTGGTGTCGTGGCCGTACTGAAAGATGAGCCTGCTGTTCGACAACAAGAACGCAGAGACACCACGCTGGCCCTGCGCAGCTTCCGAGAGCGGGACATCGTAAAAGTTGTTGTCTAGTCTGGAACGGTCTCAATTCACAGACGAGGGCTTCCATCAGACGACCGATACCTCTTTAGACGAAGACCAGGGGCCGTTGGGCGTCGTCGAGGACGTCGAGATATTAAAAGGTGGAGAGGATGGCGACGATGAAGTAGACAGTAAATCGAACTCGGAAGAGGACAGGGGTGAGGATCGAGCACATGGTCGTGGATATCGACGCTGGCACAGTTCGACGTCGTGTCCACTGCCCGTGATGCACGGCCAATTCCAAAGCTTGAAGGCGGTTTTCAATGGTCTGGCGACATCCCGCAAGAATGTGTTGCCGACCCAGGATCTTCATAGGATAGCGACAGCGATGACCGCCAGCAACCCAACAAGAAGCCGAAAAAAGAAAAGGCAAGTCGTCGAAGTCGACCTCACTGCCGACACGCACACCACGCCAGAATCGAGCAGCGACTTTAAGTGCGTGCTGATCCGGTCCCGGAATTCGTCGTATTTTTGGATCCAATACATGTCGTTCTAGTTGCAGCTGTCAGGGATCGACAAAGCACGCGAGACTGCCAAGCGTGCTCTGAGCACGATCAACCTTCGCGAGGAGGTGGAAAGGCTAAACATCTGGATCGCGCTCATGAATTTGGAAATTGTCTACGGTACCGAAGAGTCTGTGGAGGGCGTCTTCAAGGATGCCACGCGGCATTGCTTACCAAAAATTGTTAGTCCTTGACTCGCTTCTATTCTCGAGAATCCGGGAAGCATGAGGTAAATAAGATTTCCTTCCTCATGCACACAGTGTTCTGCTCATTGCGCTGTGTTTGTTGTAGAACGCAGATGAACAATTCAAGCGGACGTGCAAAGATTCGGGTAAAGCTCTGAAGTCTGGACGCTGTTCGGCGAACACTACCTGAAGCGGGACGTAGAACAAGCTCCGAAGTTCCTTCCTCGAAGTCTACAGAATCTAGAAAAGCGCGAGCGTAGGTCTGTTCAACTAGCCAAACGAACGCGAACGAATCGTCTGTTTGTCGGACATACTTCAAGACCATCTCCAAGTTTGCCCGACTCGAAATACAAACTAGGCGAATATGATCGAGGAAAGACATCGTTCAGGGCAACGTCGACACCCACACCAGACGATGGGACATCTGGTCGATTTACATAGATTTGGAGGGCAGGCAGAGTGACTTGCAGATCACCAGGTTCGTCCAGGATCCCCACATCCGACGGACCTCTCGCCTCACCCCTGGAACCCGCCCTTCTCAGAAACCTCCTCGATCGTATGCCTTCCCGAAAGCTGACGAGCTGCAGAGCCAAGTGAGTCGGTTATTCCCACTCCCAAAGATTGATCGCCGTTCCTAATAGGATAAGCGCATCGTTCAGGGCTTTCTTCAAGAAGTGGGTTGCACTGGAGAAAAGGATCGGCGAAGAGCAAGGCGCCGAAGAGGTTAAAGGAAAGGCCGTCAAATGGACGCAGCGCGCTGCGGCACACTCCGCAGGAGATGAGGCGTGATGCCCAATAGGTCCTTATTCATTGACGCGCAAGTGATAGCTCGACAATATTTAATACTCCGTATTTATATATCACACCAGTAGAGGAAGCATGCCGCATAATTAGGGGCTAGGAAATCAAAAATCAACCCTGATTCGAGAGTCGAAATCGAAAGGCTAAGTGTGCTATATGAATATGTGGATTAGAACAAGGTAGACACGAGCATGGGAAGCGAATCGAAGCAAGGTCTAATTATCTCGTGATCCGGTCAATCATCAGTCACCAGTCGGGCATCGCTCGTATAAGAGTACAGCACGCGTTGAACAAACCCTCTTTTGATTCACCGGAGACGGGGGTCTGCTTAGAGGGACCAAAGACGTACTGTTCGTGCTTCGAGTGACTGACCAGATGAACAAAGATACTGATTCGCGTCGAGCCTCTACTCACACGCAACACGGGGCACTGCAAGAGAAGTTTAGCAATTGCGGCAGGTTTGAGTAGCAGTACAGATCACACAAGAACGCATCGCCACGGAACGACCGACTAAAACCACGACATTTCAGGTAGTGGGAGAAAACCGAGGGTCAAGCTGAAAGTTTCCAGGACGCAAACCTGAATTACTAGCAAAACAACACAACACATCCCTTTGGCAATACTGAAGATTCCATACTGCTAGCGCATTCCGGTCCTTCAAGTGAAGGGCTCCTAAGCAACAAAAAGCAGCCCCTGACATTCACGTCCAAACCAATATGTGCTACAACTTGGGAGACATTAACGGTTGTTAGGGTGATGGACCGCGGTGTAGCATGAGCGTACCAATTACAATTATCCAGTCGTTGGCCTTCATTTGCTTTCAATATATTGCAACCCGAGTCAAGAGGCTTCGCCGGATGGCCTGATAACTTGTTGGGAGGGAACACGCTCCGTGTGAGCTGCCATCTTGACCGGCCAGGCGTCATCCAAGCTGTTTGCCTATACAACCAGTTAATGGACTGCGCAAGGAAAAGTAACAGATAAAGGTTACAAAGACGCTGTACGAAAAGTCTGGCTCGAACGGTTTCGTGCTCTCTATCCTGTTCATCTGCTCGGGTGTGAGAGAGATATCGAGAGCTTGCAAGTTCTCCCGCAACTGTTCGACCTTGCGGCCACCAATGATCGGGAATACATACGGCGTCTTGAGAAGGTGGTATGCAATTGCCACTGGTGTTGCAAATCAGATCAGCGGATGCGCCTACTCGGTGCAACGAACAGTTGTGCGGGATTAATTTACCTGCAGTGATGCTAGTCACCCCGACTTCCTTCGCAATGTCTTCCAGTACGAGACACACCTTCCTCTCCTCCTCGGTACGCTCCCAGTTCTGGTCAAACAGCGTGCAGCCCTTTTCGCCACTCTCCCTCCTTCGTTCTTCCTCCACATCCGTTCGGACTTTCCCAGCGCCAAGGACGCCCCACGGCGCGATCGCGAGTCCCTCTGAACGTGCCATCGGGATGATGTCACGCACGAGGGAGTGATCGAAGACACTCCACCGGCCTTGATAGATTACAAAGGGCGACTTGCCATGATATTTTGCGTATTGATTTGCCTTGACCACCACCCACGCTGGTGCTCCGGAGATCCCCTACGGGTGCTATCAAGAACGGAAAATTGCCGTGGGGTGAGACGACGCACGCACCAGGTAGAGGACCTTGCCTTGGATGACGAGGGAGTGAAGAGCGTCCATGACTTCCTCTACAGACGCGGAGTACTCCCAAAAATGCACATAGAGTATGTCAATGTACGACGTGCGTAGCTTCTTGAGTGAATCACGGACAGAGACGTGTAACGACTTTGCATGGTTGCCAACGTAATTCACCTTGTGAGAGATTTCATTTTCTCCTCGCATATAATTCATCGAGTACTTGAGGTATGTGTTGAGATCAGCATGATGAGGGAAGCAAACGCAGCAACAGGTCGCACACGCACCTTGGTGGCGATAACTAGCTGGTCACGAATGCGCGCTTTTCGGCCCATTCACCGATGAACTCCTCGGAAGTCCCATCTTGACTAAAAGCCAAGTCCGGATAGGTGTCAATCCCCCTTCACCGCTTAAGAGTCAAGAACACGCACTAACTGTTGGCGGTGTCGATAAAGTTGCCCTGGACAGTCCGTTGGGCGTCAGATATGGAAAGGGAGCGATAGTCCTAGTCAAATGACGACTTACGCCAAGGTCAAAGTACGCGTCGAGGAGCTTGAATGAGCTTTCCTTATCCATGGCGCCCAATCCAAATTCGTGCCATTTGTCTCCTATGCTCATCCCTCCAAGGCAAATAGGCGACACACGGACACCTGCGAGTGGCGAGAGGGTGCGGTAGCAGGCGAGTTTGGAAGCTTGGGGCGGCGGAATGGTCCAAAGTGGTTTCGACATGGATCAGCAGTAGGTATAAGCACCGGAAGACGGCGCAAGGTGTTGGGAACGATACCTTATAGAGAAGCTATCATAATGCTGTCCTCAAATGGGGCACGGGTTTGCGGGTTGCGCTCCACGGCCACTCCCCATCAAAACTTCAGCCTATGGGCCTTTCAGGACCTGCCCCGTGCAAAGGTTGGATAGATGCACATGGATCGACCAGACCATGGTCGGGAACTTGAAGAGAACCTCCAGAAGCGATGAGAAAATGGCTTGGGAGATGTTCAGCGATCACGACAACAGGTTTCTCACGCCTAGTTGAATCAGCGATGGCCAGACTGCAGTCTGACTGAGTCGGTCGTTATCCTGAAGGGTTCGTGAGAAGTTACCCAAAAGAGTGTCTCTCGCCAGCACGAATGTATCCGTCTCTCCGGCACTCTCCAGATTGAGCAACAGTCAGTCAGGTTTGCGTGACTTGACTGATTTGACTGGCCCAACACTGAGTTGAGGGACCCCAAATTTGAATATATATATTTTCACACCCTCAACCATCTTGATCTGCCCTGGGGCCAGGGTGATGTCAAGCATGCGCAGCCTGAGAGCGTTGTGCAGCTGCTCTGCTCTACTTGCGAGTCGGGAAGATGTATGGTACTTTGAGGCGCTGTTACGCCATCGCCACTGTGTTCCTTCACGAGCATCACCCATGATCATCATCTGAAATACAAGATCAGAAGTTATTGTTGTTGTTGTCTTCGCGCCCATTCACTCTCTCGTGTGCGCTCGAATCCAATCGTTCCCGCTCGTCTCTATATAACCAAACAAGCCTATAATCGCATCACCCCTCTCTGTCAACGAGTTTCCTAGGCTCCGCGCACGGTACCCGTTTCGTTGTCCCACTTGTGTTCCACCGTTGCCAGCCTGTGGACTTGCTGTGAACTAAGGTACAGCCATCGAGCGTGTGACCCGTTCAGGTCACGGTCCGGTGGGGCGCGCTCTGTCTGCCTTGATATCTCTTGTCCATATCGACTGTACGTCGAATCTTTTCAGTGTTTTACGATTTGAAATATGTGCAGTGACCTTGTAGTATGTCTACAAAGTAGTATTCTAGTGAGTCGTGACCCATCCTCCGTGTTATATACAGCCCAGAACGGACAATCCGAAGCTTAGACCCAGGTTAGATAATCGCTATGTTACCGTAGATAGACGGTTGTGAGCAAGTTGTGAGAGAAAAACATAGGGATGTGTGCTAGGCTCCTGACCACCAACTGCGCTCGCATCCTCGATATACAAGTTACTTGCTGTACTAGAGCCTTACACTCTGAGTCGCAGTCACACGTCCAGGATGATGGTGGTTGCCGACAAAGGAGGTATTATTGCGGCGATACTATCTAGGTATTAATACAAGTACTCCAACTGGGACCATGCACGAAAGTAGAAAGATCCAGGCGAGTTTCGTATCCGCCCGAAACCCAGATATTACTTGGGCGGTGAAGATTTGCCCTATGTAACGGCGGGATCCATATTAGAAGTTCATCGTTGCTACCACATATCCATCCCTCATCGTTTATCTTGGTTTGGTTAGGGAAATTAACCTGTCCAGTAGCTTCTGTCTCCCCTGTCATGACGTTCCACAAACGAATTGCTTGATCGCCCGAACCTGAGACGATATGCTGGCCATCTGGAGAGAATGCTACAGACGTGACTGGATCCGAGTGTCCACTGAATGGACCTGCCACGGTCTCTCCCGTCATGGCATTCCACACACGAATCGTTCGATCGGAAGAGCCTGAGACGATGTGCTGGCCATTTGGAGAGAATGCTACAGACATGACCCAATCCGAGTGTCCATTAAATGGCCCCGCCACCGTCTCCCCAATGATGGCGTTCCACACGCGAATTGTTCGATCGTAAGATCCTGAGACGATGTGCTGGCCATCTGGAGAGAACGCCACAGAATTGACTGAATCCGAGTGTCCACGAAAAGGGCCCGCCACTGTCTCTCCCGTCATGGCATTCCACACGCGAATTGTTTGATCGAAAGAGCCTGAGACGATGTACTGGCCATCTGGAGAGAATGCCGCAGAGGTGACCCGATCCGAGTGTCCACAAAATGGGCCTACCACGGTCTCTCCCGTCATGGCGTTCCACACACGGATTGTTTGATCGTCCGAGCCTGAAACGATGTGCTGGCCACCTGGAGAGAATGCCACAGACCTGACATAACCCGAGTGTCCATTAAATGGGCCCCCCACTGTCCCTCCCGTCATGGCGTTCCACACGTGAATTGTTCGATCGTCCGAGCCTGAGACGATGTGCTGGCCGTCCGGAGAGAATCCCACAGACCTGACCCAATTCGAGTGTCCACTAAATGGACCTGCCACTGTCTCTCCCGTCGTGGCGCTCCACACACGAATTGTTCGATCGTCCGATCCTGAGACGATGTGCCGGCCATCTGAAGAGAATGCTACAGACATGACCCAACCCGAGTGTCCACTAGTAGGGCCTGCCACGGTCTCTTGAATAGTAGCATTCCACATACGAATTGTACAATCATTCGAGCCTGAGACGATATGCTGGCCATCTGGAGAGAATGCGACAGACAAGACCGAATCCGAGTGTCCAATAAATGGGCCCGCCACTGTTTCTCCCGTCATGGCGTTCCATACACGAATTGTTCGATCGGAAGAACCTGAGACAATGTGCTGGCTATCTGGAGAGAATGCCACAGACGTGACCCAAACTGAGTGTCCACTCAATGAGCCTGCCACCGTCTCTCCGGTCATGGCGTTCCACACACAAATTGATCCATCGATCGAGCCTGAGACGATGTGCTGGCCATCTGGAGAGAATGCGACAGACGTGACCCAACCCGGGTGTCCGCTAAATGGGCCCGCCACTGTCTCTCCCGTCGTGGCGTTCCACACGCGAATTGTTCGATCGTCCGAGCCTGAAACAATGTGCTGGCCACCTGGAGAGAATGCCACAGACCTGACCCAATCCGAGTGTCCTCTAAATGGGCCCACCACTGTTTCCCCAGTGATGGCGTTCCACATGCGAATTGTTCCATCGTCCGAGCCTGAAATGATGTGTTGGCCGTCTGGAGAAAATGCCACAGACTTGACTGGACCCGAGTGTCCATTAAATGGGCCCGCAACTGTCTCCCCTAGTGATGGCGTTCCACACACGAATTGTGCGATCCTTCGAGCCCGAGACGATATGCTGACCATCTGGAGAAAATGCGACAGACTTGACCAAATCCGAATGTCCACTAAATGGGCCTGCCACAGCCTCTCCCGTCATCGCATTCCACACACGAACTGTTTCATCGTCCGAGCCTGAGACGATCCGCTGACCATCTGATGAGAGTGCAATGGAATTCACCGCACTTCCGACATTTGGAATCACCATCTCTGATGACGGCCAATGAGACAATCGCCCACTTTCGACACGCGCGATTCGCGGAAGCATCTTGAATAACGCATAGAAATAAGAGAACAAGTCGGCGCAAATGGCAAAGTAGAGATATAGACATGGGGAGCACTCTTCGCCATGGCTATTCCAAAATACCGCACAAATGCAGACGCATCATTGATGAACGCAGTCAATTTATCTAGCTCTGCCTGAGAAACCTGTTGCGATTGTTGTCGTTAGTTGTCTATTTGACTTACAGAACTAGTGTTCCGACTTACACTTTGATCAGAGGCTAGCCACACATTCACAGATGACAACGCTGGCAATGCAAGATGCACATTGCTCGTCAAGCTAAGTGCCTCCAGCCAAAACAGGAATTTCGTCTCGAAGAAAGTTCGGAGTTTGAAAAAAATATCGGTTTCAAAATCAACGTGTTCTAGATGATCGTCGTAAAAACAGCAGGCATACAACAGAGCAGGTGGGAGGTGTTTGGCAACGCGGGCTTCGAGATCTTGAATGTCTCTATTAGCGAGATATGATGATTCAATGTTGCACATGTTGAACCTCAGGTCCCGGAGCACTAGACCGAGACAGCAATGCGCCAATCCATGGTGGGCGTCACGAAGATTAATAAAGAAATCGCCGCTCTTCTCTTCATTTGTCAGGAAGTCGCGGAATGACGTATGGAGAGGAACGATGGGGAGTGTGCCATCAGGCGAGTTAACATTGCTGAACAACGAGCCCAGTCGACGGAGCATTGTGACAACAGAATCGACATCGTCGTTGTCACTGGAGGCGTGTCCTCGCAATGTGGTCAGGGAGCGGATCGAGAGGGGTTCGAATGCGGCAATGAGCTGTCCCACCACAGAGCGGAATAGAAGCCGTGCATTTCGGTGTGCGACGTATCCTTCAAGGACCTCCTTGTATAACTCGTCCAACGGGTCTTGTCCATCGCGATCTGTCGTCAGTCCTAAAAGATGGGTGATGCACTTTTTCTTGCTAAACCCGAAGCATTCGGGAGGGTCGAGGATGAATCCACCGGCAACAGCTGCCCACTGAAATAATCCCTCTGCCTTTCTCGTCAACGCAACGCCATTCTTTTCGAACTCATCTGAAGGGAGTAAACTCTGAAGGAAGGTGAGAATATCATCATCCGTTCGAGCTGCCAGCTGAGAATCGTTCATGTACGTGATCCTGGTTGACGGCGCTCCATCGAACGCAGACTGGATGCGATCCTCCGGCCTCGAGGTGATAAGAACACGAAAGTTCGATGGCAGTCTGGACAGGTTTCTGGCGAGAAATGTGTGTAACCCGGTTCTACCAGTCGTGTCTCCGCTCTCGTCCAACGCGTCGATTACAACAAGAATAGGACCGATGATGCGCAGGTTTTCAAGCGGCTTTAGGATAAGGGATTCAAACAGTGTGGGATAGTCACGGGTGCGAACTCGAAGAGAGGTGTCGTCCTTAACAATCCTTCCAAGCGCGGCCTTGAACGAAGGGTAGCGGTCGGAGAGATCGTGAGCCAGAGTCGTGAAAAAGTGATATGCTTCGTGCTTAGATTGTTCCTTCCGTAGAAAGATGAAGGACGAGGTAAGACGGTGCATTTTATCAAAACGACGCGCAATCTCGTGTGCGATGGATGACTTTCCGGTGCCCGCTTGTCCGAACAAGACAAGACAACGCTCGGAGTCCGGACTGTTCACCCAATCAACGACGAAGTCCAAGAAGGCTGTGCGCGTTCCCGGAAGGCAGCCTTTCTCGGGCATGAACCGCGAGCCTGTCCCACACGGTATTTCTCTGATCTTTGCATCTAGCTCTGTGACAATTGTTAGATTGATAACGCCCAAGTCATCGGGACTACGTACCAGCGTCCGAAACTTGGCTCGATACCCACTTCAGCTCAGTAGCTACCTCATCAAGCCGACCAGCCATCTTACCAACACTGGCCGAAACTATTCCCACGTCGTCCAGAATTTGGAGCGCAGTTATCTCCGTAGTGATGGCGGCCTCATCCAAGAATCCCTTTCGGAGTTCTATAAGAGTAGTGCGGAAGTCCCCAATTTGTTTGTCGACTTGGCTGCCGAGATTGACCAATGTCCGCTTCCCTATAAATTGCGTGTTTACGTCCACCGACGAACAAGATGAAAACGACGTACAGAATCGCGGATCCTTTACATAAGATTGAATGAAATCGCTGCAATTGCAGACATGCTGCAACATGAGCGTAAGGATTCGAGCTTGCTTCGACTCGCGCTTGATTGATTTCAAAATGTCTTCCTGGGTTGCGAAATCAAACGCGTCGTGCATGGCTACGAGTAGGGTTCGGATGTTGTCGTCACTCTGAAACTGTTCCACGAGTGTCTAGCATCCAGAATAACATGACATCAGCGTTTCATTTCGACAATAACCCAAATCGATGCACCTTGGGAATTGATAATAGCAGGCTACATGCCATCTTCGCGTACGGATGAAGCTGAGGGCCAAAGTCGGCTCGGTCAAGCATAAGGTAAAAGGAGATTGGGTTGTGACGTACTTCGGCAACTGGGCTCACAGTATCCATCACCCACTTGATTCTCGCAACCGCACCCTCCCATGTACTTGAGAGAGCAATCGCCTTGATGGCTTCATCGGCGACATCGAGAGCACTCTCGGCCGGTGACACTGCTCCCCGGACGTCGGGCAGTGGTGTTATAGGAGTGCTAGTCTCGATCGGGACGTGATCTGTCGGAAGTGAAAGTAGCTGGCAACTACATATGGAGTGGCTTCGATGGAGTCTTCGGCCATGGTGGGCTTCGTAGCTTGTTTCACAGGCGAGACGCTTGCTTCAGTCGCTATGGGGTTGGTGGCGTGGACGGGCAAGGTCGGATGGGAAGTCGCGTTCCCTGACACGGCGATCGTCAAGTAGAGTACGACCGGCTGGTCCGACTGTCCAGCTTGTCCGTCGCCATTGGTGAGAACAAACGGGGAGTCTAGAAAGCGAGACATTCAGCTACTAGTCAAACGATTGATGATTCTCGTAGAACGGACCACTTTGGGATTCGACAGGCATCGGCGTCTCACAAGTCCCGATAAGTATATCGGGGTGCGCCAATCGCTTCGCATAAAGAGAGAATTTGAGATGTGAAGACGGCTGTACGAAACTGAACAGAACTCTCAGCCGGAAAACAGGATTAAAAGACACATGTCCTACAAGACATCAAATTTCTCATTCCAATGGGCTGTCTGTTCCTTAATCGAAACACTTGCTGTCTTCTTCGTTGTTGCCTGATTGACCACAGCGACGAAGAACTTATTCTTCTTCAGTCGAAACCGTTTCGCGATACTAGGAATATTTTGCGCTCTGATGACTAACAAAGAAGTTAAATGGTTATCGGGATCGATCAGTCAGGATTTAAGTACATACCTGTGACCTCAACACGAAGCTGAGAGGTGGTGCCGTGCGATTGGGGAATCTGAATGCTGCAAAAAAAAAAAGGACTCTGGGTGCAATGTCACTACAAGAAACGGGGATAGACGCACCCTACTCCAGGGGTTTCCGATCCAGAGGGATCCGGCCTGGAATGATGGGTCATTGGCGGGAGAGCCATGTGTAAGCGGGTATTTACGCACGAATTGAATATCATGTGCTGGTGCTCCATATCTTGTTTTTCAAGGTATACGAGAGTCTTCTGTAGGTTCTACTATCTTGGGAGTGAGTGTGAGTGTAGACACGCGGCCAGTATGAGCCGAGCGTTAACTTGAAGAGAATGTCCGAGTCCGAGTGAGTGCTGTACAGCCCCAGACGGGTAGCCCGGCCCGGCACATTGCACGTACCGCTAGACGCAACTGCTCATCCCTCCCCTTCTCCCTCCTGTTCTACAAGTTCCTGACGTCGACAGCTGTCACTCCTACAGATCGCGTGGGTAAATACGGTTCCAACGTCCTTCTCCTACTCGCATCAGACCGGCTTCCTCCTGCACCACCAGGACGTCGACTCCACATATTGTACTTCCTCTCCCACGCGCGTGAGTCCTCGCTATATTCACCCAGGCACTGATACAGGCGCGCGCGCATCAAAGAGCTCTTTGAAGAGGTAATTATGTCCATTAATATCGCCTCTGGACCATACTCTTACCCGTGTCACTCACAGTTTATGAAACAGTGGAGGCTTCGTATTCAAGTTAACCAACTTGTGAAGGGCCGTACTTTGAGGTCAGTCCAATTTCTTCCCCTTTAAACGTGACTCGCTGCAGCTAGCCCCTGATCTAGTTTCGATCTCACCAATTAAAAGGTCGAATTGACCTTCCGCTCGGGAGTTTGTCGAAGTCGGCTGAACCTGCCCTTTCTCTGTCGGACTTGTAGGAAGGCCAAAATATCAAGGGTCGCGCCAAGAAGGTCGAAGTTTATTGTGTTTTTATCGAGATTGAGATTAATGGAACCAAGGTCTCAGGACTGTCATAAGTACGAGGTATGTTTCAGTTGCCTCTCGGTGTCGCGTCCGTATTGAAAGATGAGCCTGCTGTTCGACAACAAGAATGTAGACACCACGCTATCCCTGCGCAGCTTCCGAGGATGGGACGTCGTGAAAGTGGTTGTCTGTTCGGTCGAGCTCGAACAATGACGCATATCGTTCAGTCTGAAACGGTCTCAATTTAGGGATGAAGGCTTCCGTCAGGCGACCGATACCTCTTCAGACGAACACCAGGGGTCGTTGGGCGTCGTCGGGGACGTCAAGATGTTAAGCGCTGGAGAGGACGGCGACGATGACATTGACAGTAAATCGACCTCGGAAGAGGGCGGGGGTGAGGATTCTGAAATCGAGCCCATGGTCATGGATATCGACGCTGGCACCCAAGGCGTCGTCGCCGCCAACCGTTTGACGTCATGCCCCCGGCCCGTGATGCACGGCCCAATCTATAGCTTGAAGGTTGCTTTCAATAGTCTGGCAACATCCCGCAAGGTGTTGCCGACCCAGGATCTTCGTAGGATAGCGACAGCGACGACCGAAAACAACCCAGCAAGAAGCCGAAAAAGAAAAGGCAAGTCGTCGAAGTCGACCTCACCACCGACTTGCACACCGCGCCAGAGTCGAGCAGCGACTTTAAGCGCGTGCTGATCCGGTCCCCGAATTCGTCGTATCTTTGGATATAATATATGTCGTTCCAGCTGCGGCCGTCAGCGGTCAACAAAGCACGCGAAATTGCCAAGCGTGTGCTGAGCACGATCAACTTGGGAAAGCTGAACGTCTGGATCGCGCTCATGAATTTGAAATTGTCTACGGTTCCGAAGAGTCTCTGGAGAGCGTCTTCAAGGATGCCGCGCGGCATTGCGTACCAAGAATTGTTCGTCCTTGACTCGCTTCTATTCTCGAGAGTCCGGGATGTTGCATTTCGGCACGCTCGACCCGGCCGACCCGACCGCTACGGCGGACCTCAAGCATCGTCGCCGCGCACGCTCGCGGCCACTCAGGAGAGCTCGGAGATTAGAGCTATTATTTCGTATGATTTCATTCCATTATATTCTACGCTTTTACTGTTACTCCGGACTCGTTTTCGTCATAGGCGCGTCGTTTCTTGTCTCAGACTCATAGGGGCCTCGCGCACCCCTTTCCCCCACCATTTCGACACCGCTTTCTGCTCCGGACCTTTTCCGACCTGTATCCATCGACTCCTATGAGTGTTTATTTTTCTTTGCTTTGCTTTACTTTTATTTCTCGATATAATGTAAAATACTTGTATAAAAAGTGTCTGTATTGTACCCGAATTCAACATCCAGTTTCCTTCCCATCCATTTTTTGTGTGCCTCTAAGAATTCCTCTCCAAAGCGAAGCTCAAAAGCTCGCCTTGTTCATCCTCGCGCTCTGCCTCTACCCTCGCTCGACTTTGCGTTTCTCGCCTTCGCCGACTGAACCGGCCCCTCGGACCACCGTCACCTGACCGGCACGACTTTGCCGGATCGCCCCGTTGCCCAACCTTTCACCACGGGAAGCATGAAGTAAATCAATATTTCCTTCCCCATGCACACAGAGTCCCACTCATAACGCTGTGTTCGTTGTAGAATGCAGAAGAACAATTCAAGCGGACGTGCAAAAATTCGGGCAATGCTCCGATGTCTGGACGCTGTTCGGCGAACACTACCTGAAGCGGGGCGACGTAGCTCCTTCGAAATACACAAGGTCTAGAAAAGCGCAAGCGTAAGTCGTCTGTTCAACCAGCCGAATGAAGGCGAACGAATCGCCTGCTTGTTGGACAGACCTCAAGACCATCTCCAAGTTTGCCCGGCTCGAAATACAAACTAGGCGAATCTGATCGAGGAAAGACATCGTTCGAGAGCAACGTCGACACCCACCCCCAGATGATGGGGGATCTGGTCGATAAACATAGATTTTGAGGGCGGGCCGAGCGACACGCATATCACCAGGTTCGTCCAGGATCCCCACATCCGACGGATCTCTCGCCTGACCCCTGGAACCCGCCCTTCTCAGAAACCTCCCCGATCGTATACTTTCCCGAAAGATGACGAGCTGCAGAACGAAGTGAGTCAGTCATTCCCGCTTCGAAAAATTGATCGCCGTTCCTAATAGGATAATCGTATCGTTCGGGGCTTTCTTCAAGGAGTTGCTACTGGAGAAAAGGATCGGCGAGGAGCAAGGCGCCGAAGCGGTTAAAGCAAAGGCCGTCGAATGGACGCAGCGCGCTGCTGCACACTCGGCAGGAGATGAGGCGTGATGCTTAATACCTGTCCTTCATTGGATTGACGCGCGAGTGATAGCTCGACGATATTTAATGCTCCGTATGTATATATCACACCAGTAGAGGAAGCAGGCCACATAATTAGGGCTAGGAACTCAAAATCAGCAATGAGTCGAGAGTCGAGATCGGTAGGGTATGTGTGTTTAAGAATACGAATACGCGAAAGAGAACAAGATAGACATGGGCATGGGAAGCGAATCGAAGCAAGGTCCGAATTATCTCGTGATGATCTGGTCGATCATCAGTCACCGGTCACCAGTCGGGTATCACTCGTAGCGGTTTGGGCCCTCCGGGGCCGTTGATCACAGTGAGAGGGAACGCATTGTTCATGATAGTACTTCATAGTATGCTATATTATTAAGAGGAATGATAGCGAGAGCGAGGCTACTTTGTACAGAAAAAGATAAGAAATAGATAAGAAGGCGGATGGTTCACATATTTTAGTCGTCGTCAGTAGGAAAGATGGACTGGTCTACCTTATCTTCCGAGCGGTCTGTAGAATGCGGCGAAACACGAATTTCCTGTGTTGGTGAAGACAGAAAGAGATGAGAATGTTATTTAGGTCACAGACAAAAGACGAAAGACGATGGAGGCAACTTCGTCATCTCGTGTAGAGCCGACGCAGACATAAGAGCGTGAGCACGGCATTCGCGTCGTCCTGGTGTCTGACGGGCAGCAATCCAATCCATGTGAGTATACAGAAGACAGGTAAAGTGAAATAGAGACGAACGAGCTGTTCGAAGAAAGTTCGTCTGTGTTGATGAGGTTGTCGAGCACGCGGCATGAGGAGGCAAAGAAGGACTTCGGCAGCAGACAGGAAACCATGGGGCCAAATAAAGTTGTGAACAGTATTACAGACAGTGAAAGTAATGACAGAATAATGAACATTCATTACCCGTGTAATATTGACATGAAAGATCGTTAGTTCTCGCATCCATCAGGAAAAACCTCCCGCGCTAGCGAGAGATAACACCCATCCAAATTAGTGATAACCGAAATATTTAAGATAACACGTCAATAGTTGTCAATAATGTCACATAACTCATTACTGTCTACCTTATGTGTAAATTATTGTAACTAGCTACCCAAATCTGAGATAGTTATCCCGATTACTGAATGGATTCACATAAAAAGTATCACAAAGTTCAAGCACCAAGAAGCTGTTCCAGTCCCTAGGAGTGGCCAGTCCAAAGCGTGGAATTAGATGGACGCTACCAATAATACTGTCCACAGGAATGACTGATGCACGCCGGCGGCCACCTACTGCCAACCTGGACACCTTGTGCATATGGTGGTTGCCATCTGGAGTTTGAGATAGTGGTGAAAACCACTCTGTGTAGGCAAGATAAGTTGGGGCGTTGTCATTGAGAAAAACGCTGCAAGTGACTTGGGTCGGTATTTGAAAGATTACCTGAATTTGTGCTATTCGGTTACCTGGCATCTGGTTAATTGCCTGCAGACAATGTGATAGAATTGATGGTGCACCATTAGTTCCGTGCATCACATCTTGATGTTTACCCCGCACAAGTACAGTGTCAAACCATGATGGCACTATGCGCCCACGTGCATCCCTTTGCTCTGGCCGGACCACCACACTATCCACAATTTCTAAGTCTTCGGGATTGCTGCTGGAAGTGAATTTCATTCTGTGGAAGACGGGCAGTGACTGAAATGGGATTAGTGTGTCAGCTGCCCAAGTGCGCAGCATGGCCACCAAGGTGTCTGGGTAGTTAGTCAGAGCAATAAAGTCAGCCAGTGCGTCTTGAAAATTGATCGCGCCATACTTCATTGCTAGATCTCCAAATGTGATGGCTTTGATAGTGGGATTTCGGGCCATCTTGAGATACCGCACACTGACTTGCAAAGGCCCAATTGGCATTGAAGTCGGTATGCTTGCCGGATAACCCTGCTGCCACCTTTTGATGGTCGCACAGTGGATTTGTATCTTCTCGTGACGCTCCAGCCAAGCTGTCATTTGAGCATATTCGTCCTTACGATTAGTTGCCTGGTACATATCCTTTGTAAAGTCAATGTGCAAGCGTTCCGACTGCTCTGTGTTGTAGTTGTCAGTGGTGCCAAAAAACGTGATAGACCGGCCATAGTGAAGTAAGCTGTGGAATTTGGGTATGTTCAGGTGGTTGCGCACACCAAGGTCAAAGAAAATGGCTTTATTCTCATGAAAATGAGTGAGGGACTGCTCAAGATGATTGAGCGTTTCAGTCATATGTGAAGGATACTGGGCCAGATGGACAAAGTCGAGGAGTGCGTGCACAGCTCTGAGCACACGTGATGCAACTTGCCCACCAGGAAGATGAAGGTCGACTACCAGACTAAGAAGGAATCGGCACATGTCCTTGTGCTCTTTTCCTGAAACGCTGTAAGGGTAGCTCGGCCCTTAGCCACGGAATCGGCCATTTCCGGCCATTTCAGCCACTTCCGAATAGTCACGCGTTACTTATCATCTTGGACATCACCACCAACTCACCTGTTCTTTTTCATGCCCCATCTCGCCTCACATCAAAGCCATCTTCATTCCTTTCCCCACCTCGAAACTGACGTTCCTTGCCTCTTATTTGATCCCCGTCTCTCCCGCCCTCGTTGAACGCCATCGCCAGTATCGGCATAACGTCGCCCTGAAGTCCTCCAGCTACGACGATGGCGACCTCAAGGCTGCTATACCATCTTTCACCCACCATTCATTTAGTCCCCGTCTCGACCCCCATCTCTTCATTCCTATCTTCACCCTAGGCCGATCGACTCGATGTCACCGTCCTTCAAGTTTCACTCTATTCCTGGATCGTTTTAGTTCGCGCTCTCTGTCTAGGGCACAGGCGCGCCATTCATTTCTTTAAAATTTTACTTACTCCTTTCTAACCTCTCTTTGTACTGGTAGTGCATGTCGTCAACCCCATCGGCGCTGTCGCTCGGCTAAGCGACTACGTTCACCGACTCCCCCGTTTTACCTACGACTCGTGTTTCATACCTAGCGTCTACTTCGTGTTCCATTCGGCGACTCTCCCTCCCTCTCAGACTTTTCGTCTACTTTTCCCCACTTTGACTTTATTCCCTCACAACGTACGACTTAGTCGTTTTACTTCTTGTCCGACCTTAGGTACAGCCCGCATGTATAAAGGCTTCGGATTCGCGTTTTAATGAAGGCAGGCAATTTCCCCCGTCTTACTTTCATTCTCTTCGGTGTGACTTCAACAACTCTTGAGTCCGGTCTGAATCGAAGACACTCGACTTGTTGTCGCTTTCATGCGTTATTTCTCTCGGCTTCTTCAAGATCGACGCTTTTCTCTCCTCGACTTGTGAAATACTAATCTTTTATCGTTTCTTAGTTCTTCCCTTGTGAAACGTCGTCTTTGACGTTCACAGAGCCTTCGGAAGAGCTCTCTCTCTCTCTGTCTCTTCGACTCGACAACTCTCTCTCCCGGTTTTATTGACTTAGCGCGCGTTTTGCCTTCGTTCGGCAAATACTCTCTCCTGTCTCCTTCTCCTTATTCCCCTCACATTTCTACTCTTCTTTGACCATTAAAACATTGTTGACCCTCGCATTTTCGCTTGAAGTCCATCTCGTCCGAAGTCTCACGCGTCTCGGCAAGTGCTTGGCAACCCTCTCTAACCCCTGTCCTTACATCCACCCTCTGCCCACTCTTATTCACACACGCGCTTTCGAGCTCGTACAACACGCAAGAGAGTTGTAATCCCGTTGGGGAAAAGTGTGATATAGTGGTTGGGCGGTAAGGAATGGCAACACATGTCAACTTCTACTGCCCCAAAGACTGTGGGATCTGATAGCCATGCAGTGATATGCTTGACAACGCCCTGAAGAAGTTGATGAAGGACATCTGGAGTGATGGACAGGAAGATGTCGACAAGGGGAAGCACATACCAGAATGGTCAGAAAACGGGCTTGAGTCCTTTTGCACGACAAGTTGCATGGAACTGGTGTGTGTGTTCATTGGCCAAGTTGTAAGTGTCAAGCACCTTCATATGATTCCGAGCAGGAAAGTGCCAGAAGTTGCCGAGTTGGTTAGGTGGGACTAGACACTTTGGACAGTGTCCGTTGAGGGTGCACGTGACCAGCGTCTGTTCCAGGTAGTCGCCAACAAAGGTGGCAAAGATTGGGTGGCAGCGGTGCCAGGTCCCGTCACCACTCAGTGTGGCAAGGCCAGTTTCACCACAAGTACGAATAGGATCTAGTACCTTCCCCATGCATGAATGAAATAGATTAGCAAGTGCACGGCGGCGAGCAGTCTTATTCGTAAAGCACACTAGCTTGGTTGTTGGAATGTAGCCGATTAGCATCTGTGCATAACGTGACAGTTTTCGGTGAATGTCCTTGGGTATATTTCCAATGCCCAAATAAATGGGATAGGCCGCCTTACCACAGAACAGGGTGAGCTGGGTTTTATCGGTGGAAATAATGAGAGGAATGACAGTGGCACCGGGATTGCGTGCCTCAAGGGACATCTGGTAATTGTCTGTAAGTACTCGGAATCAATTGATAGTCCAATCATGCACCTGTACAGTCCACCACCACTCGCCAGTGTGCATCTTGTTATAGACATGGCATGTTCATTCGGCATCAACATAGTGCCTCTCTGGGGCATAGACAAGATTGCCCACAAATTCGGGGTTACCAAAGAGGTTCCAGATGCACGGTATAATTTCATGATAATGAAATTGAAGTTCCTCGCCTTCAATGGTAAGGTCCTCACACTGAAATGGGGTGTGGCTGGGCAATGCCTTGTCGATAATGTCGTTTAACTCCTTAGTTGTCCTGTATGATAGCCCGAGCCTGTCAACAACCTTCCATAACATGTGAGCGATGTAAGGAAAAAAATTGGGAATGTTCATACCTCAGGGATGGCGAGTAATTCCATCACAGCTGTAGAAGTTGGCCCACGCATCTTTGCCCAATGTGCAATCTCCCAGTCACACTGGGATCGAAACGGGGCCCATATCAAGTCTCCCGTTGTGTTGTGCATTGCCTCGAAGACAGATGCTTGACCTGTGCCAGAAACTGGAGCACCGGGGTGACTATAAGGAAAGTGATCAATAAACAAACTTGACCTAGCCTCTGAATTGTGTGTTTCAGGTTCAATTGCGTCTGGTGGTGGCGTCGGTGACAGACGTCCACAAGGAGGATCGTGTTCTGGGGTGACATGGCCCAAATTCTGGTCTTGAAACATAGTTTCAAATGCATTAGCATCCACAGTGTCGGCAGGGTCATCCATTTGATCCGAGTTGTATCCAACACTGCCGCTATCTGTTATGTGTGCATGGATTAGACTAGTGGGGCACTCAGATGTACACTATAAGAGCATACCTTGGTCACTGTTATCTGTCACGTTGTTGGCTGGATCATCCACATGGTCCAATTCATAATCAATATTGCCGCTATCTGTTATGCATGGATCAGTGGGATGCTCAGTTGTGTGCCATGAGAACATACCTTCACTGTTGCCGTCTGTCGCAATGCCCCATGACTCAGGGTTGGTATTTGGTGCTAACGAAGACGCCGTCTGAGACGCTGCCTGGCCCTGCAATGATTTGCGGAGATCCTGGCAATCTTGTTTTTTAGTCCTGTTGAGGTGTTGAGAGCGCCCTTTGGGGGTGAAAAATTTCTTGCAGCCGACACATTGGACCAGGGACGCACTCATGATGGGGTGAGTAGGGGGGGAGGGGAACAGCGAACGTGTTAACTTGTGCTGGGGACCCTTTAAGCATCACAACAGATCGTTGATATAAATATGATACATACCATTGTGTAAAGTCCCCATCTAAAATACTTTCCTTCCTTTGTTGTACTCACATATCCATATCCATAACACTCACTTTTGTCTCTCGTTTTTTGACTGTTATTGATGGCCCAGCGCACATGCAATTCTCAGCGACTCATGAGGAATCAGACCCCAGGGGCGCTGGGTGAAACCTATGCTTCATTGGATCTGTCTAGCCATGCAGATACAATGAACACGACGTCCGGCGTTGCTGGTCAAGGTGTCAACGTTCAACGCAGTGACAATCCAACCCCTCCTCAAACCAATCTGATAGGTGGGTCCACCTGTATGCACAAGTCAGAATTAACTCAAACAAGATAAAGGTAATCGAAAGTGCACCACTTCCTCCCATAACAACGGCCCAGAAGACATCCCCACCAATGCCGCCACAGGACAGCCCATCCCTGTGAAAAGACCACGCAATGTTGGTACGTACATTGCCAGATCAGGTGATTTACCTGATCAATATCCGAAGGTCCAGCTTGCAGTCGTCCTCTGCAGCTTGAATTGGCCAGCGAGAGTGAGATAAGACAGTCACAGTCTGATGGTGTCGCATGTGTGAGCAGGGGAGGTCAACAAACGGTGCAGCCAGGTGAGAATAGCTGACATAATATGTTTGTCCACAAACAAGAACTTCATGTTTTTTTTTCTTCCTTCAGCTTCGTCTCATGCCATTGTCCTCAACCCTGAACCCACATCTCTTCCTAATGATGACGAATCCTATGGAGAAAGTGAAGAGTGGAGCAGCGAAGAGGACATGGCCAACCTCACTCCAGGACAGCCAGGCAGGTTCAACGAGGCCATAGTGAATGAGGTGCATGCATCCGTGAATTGTCTCAAACTCTCCTACCCTACAGTTGTTTTCACAGAGACCAATCTGGAAGGGTTTGGCTACCACCACAGGCCCTACCACATCAGTGCACAGGACATCTAGTGCCCAAGGCCTGACCAGCCACGATGATGTGTCACCTTGGAGCAACGCTGTGTTGGTGAGCAGGACATCCAGCACCCAGACACTGACTAGCTGTGACGACACATCATATGGGAGCAATTCTACGGAACCAGTGCTGGAGTCTGAAGTACCCGCCTTGGCCCCAGGTAAGTGCCACCATCGCCAATGTTCCCAAAACTGAGAAAACATCACTGTAGCACCACTTGGATCGCACCTGGGGAACGTGAGCGCTGAGTCAACGTCGGCATGGCCTGTGGATACAGAGCTCCAGTTTGCTCCAGGCGCGACTTAAGTTATGCTAACCATACAACATCCACTCATGTGTAGCGTTATTCAAGACGCCATTGAAATTCTCCAGGCCTCACTGATGTTCGATAATGTGTTCCCGGATAGTATTCATACCCTCACCTTTGTCCGACGTTCTCTTCTCACTTCTGCTCAGAAACGTTGCCCCACTGCATTGTCCATCCATACACGCCTCGTCCAAGATGAAGATTATATTTCAAAGATCATTCCTGTGGTGCGTTCTATCCTTACAATCCAAGAACCACAAAGTTGACCTTTATTACAAGCTGTGTGCTCGGATTTCCCTTTTCTGCAGTGAGGTGAAAGAGCTCTGTACCTCTCTTGTTTTGCCGATTTTCTTGTCCATGACCCCGGGTCCCAAAGTTTCTCTCTTCGCTCAGAGGCAACTTTCAAACTATAACTACACATTCCCAGGGCAAGGGGGGGGTGAGTATTTTCGTATAGTTGTTCACTATCTAACTTTTCATCAGGGTAATGCCCCCGTGAGGCACTTGCAACCATATCGCAACAAGTGGATTATCCATGTTATCCGCGATCTGTATTTCACTGAAGGAAATAGCTCATTTTCGACACGGTTTAGCCATCTCTTTCCTGGCTCTTATAGCAACATGGGCTATGTAATGGAGTATGAGGTACCAGTTCCAATGGTCACATTGGTTGCAATGGCGGTGAGTACTTATTGTTGAAGTGGGGTGCGCTCAGGCGCGCAACACATTGGTGTCAGGACTCGACCGCACTTGCCGGTGTACACGTGCTGGAGACACGTGAGCCACCAAGAGTCGGAACACGCCCTGGCGGTGTGTAGGTAGGAGAGATGAGACGCGAGTGGAACCTCGCAACACGATCGTTACTTAGTTTGTTATTCGGACATTTAGTTTATCAACTAGTTACAATCTTTGGTATCTGTTATGATCAGGACAACTCCCTGTTGCTACATAGTTGAGCTACGTTTCTTGTATTTACTTTGGGAACGCTCACTCATGTTCACGGTCCTTACGATGTATTTAAGAACGCTTCGTATGCACCTGGCACCCCAGTCTTTTATCTTACTGTGGTGTGCCAGGCGAGTTATCTCTTACTATGAATGAAGTCTTTTATCTTACTGTGGTGTGCCAGCTCAAATACCTGCGCTATTTTGTCAGGTTATGGGCCCTGTGCCGTAATCTCTACAAGACTAAAGATCTACTCGCTTTATATTATAGTGAGCATGTTACCAGTTATTTCCTTCCCAACTTGAGTATGCCTCTGCGTGGTGGTACGCAAGCAGCTCGAGGCTCGTGCTGGGGCCTAACAGGCTTTGCTCGACCCGTGCCACAGACCCCAGGCGTGGGGAGACGCGCGGGGAGAACCCTCCATCGCTGTGCGCATTACGGTACTATTACTTTCGCATTTCCAGGTTTTCGTCCTGATTTGTTAGGCCGGACCAGGGGAGCCTGGTCTGGCTTTAGGCCTGGATGAACGGTTGGCCGTTGCTGCCCATTAAGTTGGGAGCAGTTTTGGGGTGTCAAGGCCGGGCGGTAGTCATTCCACCAAAGCTCTTGCCTCTGTTACAACTGCGCCACGCTACGTACAAAATAGTAGTATCTACATAGGGCACGAGTGGCATGGCCTCTGCCGGCGGGGGTTAACCTCTGTGGGCACGCTCTGCTAATGTGTTCCTCTCCCACGCGTCGCATGCGTACACCAAGGACTCCCCCAAACAGCACGGAGATAGGGATCTAATCCCGATTCTCTGTGGAATCTGCTGTGGGCAGCTCCTCCTTGGCGTGAGACCCCACGAAGTCTCTAAGTGTGCTGTCGCTGGGCGCGCCTCGTCATTAAAATATGGCGTTGCTTGGCACATGCTTATGCTCAGGGGGGATAGATTAATTATATAGCTATTAGTATAAGTCGCACACATGGGGGCAGGACACGTTAGCGTTCTGGCCGTACAGTTACACGAGCAGGGATGGAAGGTCATGTGATCTTGTCTACGCAGTTCCGTCGCTGACTGCTCCTCGGCGACAGAATCATCTCTAATAAAATGTCTGGCTCCACAACTGTACCCGCGCCTGCTGCAGGTAGCAGCTCATCTGCTAAACCAAGCAAAGTGTGTTACGATTTCTTGCCTTGCGACGCACTGCTAAGGGACTTCTTACCATTTTCCCTAAAGTTGACGCCACGCGTCCCTCTATTCATGAATTCCTATCTTTGCGACTCTTTCCCCTGTGTCATGCGATCTGTCTCGATTCCCGCATGCCACGTACGTCATGGACAGCTTTATCTTTGTTTTCTTTGTCATTGTTCCCCTCGACGTCACCCTACACCCAGACCCCTCACATGTCTGCCTTCATGGACAGCCTCGCTTCTTTACCCTTGACTTCCTTTCACACCTGACGTCCCTTGTGACTTGCCCTTTGACTGATGAGGCCTTACGCCTCTACGATACAAGGACTGCTGACCCTTACTATACGTCATGATATGACTGTTGCCTGGTCCTCTGACCATCACGTCCACAGACACGTCACTGATAGTTGACCTAGGCCTGTGTCCTATCTCTGATATCGTACGATACCCTTCGCGCCCATATGTTCCTTATGGCGCCATCTGTTTACCTACTATGTTGCCCTGTTGTTGTCTCTTTGGGGCTTGTACTAGTATATAGGTTGTAGTCGGACTGGCTTGTACAGCAGTTCTGACTTCTTGTGTAATACCACATCAGTACTCACGAACCCGTCTTTGGCTTGCCTGTGTGCTTAAGCCCCTTGCTCGCCTTCGTGCCTGAGCTCAGCTTTCCCTGACTAAGGTCGATAAGCTCTCGAAGCTAGATCGACTCTTATTCATCACCGGACTGAGTCCTAACCGACTCGCTCTATCAGAAACCCTGACAGATTGACTTCGAAGTACACGTCGTACTTAACGCCCCTGTGGTGGCGTTACAAAGTGGCTGTCGCGCGCATCAAAGCTGCTGCCACAAGTGCCTTTACAGTGCCGTCTGGAACTCATCTTGAAGCCCTGTCAGGTCAGAATTGGCCTGTTTGGTCAGGAACGATTGGTGCTCTCTTGCAATTGAACGAAGTTGAAGATATTCTCACTCATGACACCTGCCCTAGTGGAGTGGATGCAGACGACTGGGACTCCATTCAAAGGAGGACCATGGCGTATCTGCGTCTCCACTGCACACCAGATGTCTATTCAACTGTGGAATCTGAGACCAAATTTCCAACGTTCAAGGCAAACTTCGATCGTCTTCGAGAAACGTACGGCAGTACCGGCAGCACAGCCATCTTTAATCTCTGGATCGAGCTCACGCAGGCGCGTCTCAACGAAGGATCCCCTCTCGCCCCTCAACTAGCGAAGCTCAATGAGTCTCACGTCAAACTTTCCAACGCAAATATGATTGTCTCCGACCTCCAATATTGTTTAATTCTCCTAAACGCACTTCCCAAGTCTTACGAGGTAGTAGCGTCTACTTTACTCGCTTCCAGCTCCGCTTCCTCCCTCAAGTACAGCGAGATTACAGCTCGCATCCTCAATGAGGAAGGAAGGCGGTCCGGACCTTCCGCTTCTCTCAACGCGGCTCGCGCTCCCATCAAGTCCGGCAAGAAAAAGAAGAAAGACCACTCGAATTTAACTTGTCATTATTGCAATAAAAAGGGTCATATTCAACCGGACTGCCGCAAGAAAAAGAAGGACGAGGCGGATAAAAAGAAGGAGGACAAAGGCGGAACGGACAAAGGGAAAAAGGCTGCGAACACCCATGTACTTGTAGACACTAGTGCCTCCATTGAGGAGGTGTCTGACAATGATGAGTTCCGTGTTGGCCTTTACTCTGCAGTTCGAACGCGTTGGATGATGGATAGTGGTGCGACGCACCATATGAGTCCCTATAAAACCGACTTCGCCGACTATGTGCCTTGCCAAGGCTCTGTACGCCTGGGGGATAAGTCGACCGTTGATCAGGTTGGGACGGGATCCGTAGTCTTCAATACAAATCAGGGGGCACAGATAACGCTGGCCAACGTTTTGCATATCCCACAGCTTAAGACGCGTTTTCTATCCACACGCACGCTTGTGCAAAGGGGTGTGACTGTGTTGTTCTCCTAAGATTCTTTCGAAATCGCTGTAAATCAGTGTCGCATTGGTTCTGGGTACTTGGAAAACAATTTATTTTGGTTGGACACCTCCAAGGCATCCCTCAATGCTCACACGCGGCGTGCAGCCATCCCGCTGCATGTCTGGCATCAGTGTATGGGGCATGCGTCCCATATGGCTTTAAAGTCTCACGGTCCCTCTGCCACATTAGGCATGGACATCGACAGTTCGGCCATGGCCGTTCCTAACACGTGCCATGGTTGCGAATTGGGCAAGTCGGCCCAACGTCCCTTCTCTGGGTCTGGAAGGGGAACAAGCCAGATTTATGAAGTCATGCATAGCGACCTCGCCGGCCCCATGCAGACTAAGTCCATAGAGGGTTCTAGCTACATCGCCACCTTCGTAGACGACCATTCACGTCATGCGGTGGTTTATTTCTTGAAATCAAAGGATTTGTTTGTAAGCGCGCTTAAGAGGTTTCTCGCCTGGGGTGATACCCAGACGACGCTTAAGCTAAAGGCACTGCACTCAGATAGAGGTGGTGAATACATGGCTAGCACTGTGACGGAAATTCTGAATGAGAAGGGCATCGAGCGACATTTGACGATGCCAGGATCGCCTCAACAAAACGGCAAGGCTGAGCGTTTTAATCGTACTATAATGGAGAAGGCTATGGCCATGCTCCATGCCGCTGGTCTGTCGGCTGGATTTTGGGAATGCGCGGTTGAAACGGCTGTGCACGTATACAATCGCACGCCCACCAGAACGTTGAGTTGGCGCATGCCGTACGAGATTTGGAACACAGGCCAAGTTCCAGATGTCTCACACTTACGCATCTTCGGGTGCAAAGTGTATATTCATGTACCATCAGACAAGCGACGGAAATTGGACGCGAAAGCAACCGAAGTCGTGCTTGTGGGGTATGAGCCGGGTTCTAAGGGCTACCGGCTATGGGATAAGCATACCCGCTCGATTCGACTGTCCCGAGACGTGACGTTCAATGAAAGTATATTTCCTTTCCTACAGCGTGCTAAGCCACACGCTGTGACCGTGTCTCCTTCACCTTTGAGCGTGCAAGCCCCCGTATTAAGCAGTCCAGCTCCTGCTGCGCCTAACCCGCCACCGGTGCCACCGGTGCCTGCTGCGCCTATTCCGCCAGCGGCACAGCCTATGTCAGTAGCGTGACCTCCTACTCCTAATTCCCCTGCGGACAGTGAGGAGCAGGTTGCAGGTTTACTGCGTCCTGAAGAAGTAGAAGACTCACCGGGTTCTGAGCGATCATTAACCCCAACCACCCCCACCTCTGTACCCTCCACCCTAACGTCTCTCCTGTCCACACCTGAGCGGCCTCGTGCCACGCCCAGCGCACCGCCTCCACGCCGTAGTGCCACGCACGTTGAAAATAGACCGCCTCTGCCCTTGGCTGAACTGCCGGAGGGGTTTGCAGATCGAGCTCAGCGTGCTGAGCTGTTGCGTGAGATGGCGAACGCGCCCAGGCGGTCTGGCCATGTGCCTGTGCCCAACTCACGGTATTTTGGTGCCGACAATGTGGCGCAGCGCGGCAGGCGTCTTGGGTACGCTGAGCTTTTGGCAGCTGCTCATGTGGGCAGGGATCCGGCGTCATTTAAGGAAGCGATGGGATCTGCGAAGGCGGATGAGTGGTTGGAGGCATGTCAGTACGAAATCGACGCCTTAGCTAAGAATAAGACATGGGATTTGGTGGATCTTCCACCTGGTTGTAAACCTGTGAAATCTAAGTGGGTCTTTAAGCTGAAATTGGATGGACGCTACCGTGCTAGGTTGGTGGCTAAGGGATTTACGCAAATCCCGGGAATTGACTTTGATGAAACCTTTTCGCCCATTGCGCGCTTTGAGTCGCTGCGTTTGCTTCTAGCGTTGGCCGCGCTGGAGGATCTTCACATCCATCAGATGGATGTGAAATCCGCGTTCCTCAATGGTGTGCTCGAGGAGGAAATTTACATGGAGCAACCTAAGGGTTTCGTCGTTGCTGGACAGAAGACTCGAGTCTGTCGCCTGAAAAAGGCGCTGTACGGGCTCAAGCAGGCCTCCCGCGCGTGGAATCTCCAGTTCCACGGAGTCCTTACTGGGCTCGGCTTCACGCAGACGTTCGCCGATGCTGGCGTTTACGTGTATCACCAACATGGGGGGGATAGTCGTATAATTATCATTCTCTATGTTGATGATATCACAATTTTGGGGTCTTCATTAGAAAATGTCACGCGCGTTAAGAAATCGCTCTCAGATCGCTATGAAATGTCTGACCTGGGGGAGATCCAGTCGTACTTAGGCGTGCGCATTGTGTGCAACCGGGCAGACAAGCGACTCGAGATCAATCAGTCCGGTTACATAACGGACATTCTGGAACGCTTCGGCATGGCGGATGCCAACCCCCATAACACGCCGCTGCCCTCCAGGGCAGATGTGCACCTTGTAAAATATAGTGGACAAGCGTCATCGTCTGATATAAAAAACTACCAGTCGTTAATAGGGAGTTTATTGTATATTCAGATAGGCACACGTCCAGATATCTCGTTTGCGGTGTCGCGCTTGGCGCAATACGCCGCAAATCCCTCTCCGCAGCACTTAAAGCTTGCAAAGTATATCTTAGGTTACCTTGTAGGAACAAAGAATATGTGCATACGCTTTGATGGTGCTGCTGGTGAAGGGCTGGTTGGTTATAGTGACTCAAGTTTGGGTGACCAAACGGACGATAGGCACTCTACCTCCGGCTATGTATTCTTGCTCGCCAATGGTGCAGTTAGTTGGTCGTCACGAAAGCAAAGGATGGTGGCTCAGAACACTACAGAAGCGGAGTATATGGCCATGACGGACGCTGCAAACCAGGCAGCGTGGTACCACAGTTTCTTGGAGGAACTGGGGTACACAGTGGATGATCCCATCCCCTTGCACGGTGATAATAAAGGCGCAATTGATCTTGCGTTAAATCCGGTGACGGGCAGACGATCCAAGCACATAGATATCAAGCATCATGTCATTCGGGAATATATAGAGTGCTCTACGATAACGCTAGTTCGTACTCCTACAGAGGATATGGTGGCGGATGGTTTCACAAAGCCACTAGCGCGGGGGTCGCTCTTGAAGCACAATGCGGACATGGGGCTGATTCAGAGGGTTGTCTGATCAGGGGGAGATGTTGAAGTGGGGTGCGCTCAGGCGCGCAACACATCGGTGTCGGGACTCGACCGCACTTGCCGGTGTACATGTGCTGGAGACACGTGAGCCACCGAGAGTCAGAACACGCCCTGGCGGTGTGTAGGTAGGAGAGATGAGACGCGAGTGGAACCTCGCAACACGATCGTTACTTAGTTTGTTATTCGGACATTTAGTTTATCAACTAGTTACAATCTTTGGTATCTGTTATGATCAGGACAACTCCCTGTTGCTACATAGTTGAGCTACGTTTCTTGTATTTACTTTGGGAACGCTCACTCATGTTCACGGTTGTTACGTTGCCACAACAATGTTGCCTGACTTAGGCGTGATGGGGGCGATGACTAATGCTGAACTCGGTTCGATACACGAAGTGTCAAGACTTAACGTGAGAACGAGAGCACGTGACTCTTCTTAGTACATGGCGTCAAGGAGGTCTTCGCTCTCGATGTCTTCAACGAGGAGTACAACTCCGAAGACAAAGGCTAAGACAAGTAATAAGAGAGAGAAGTAGATGAGAGGGAAGGAAGGTAGCACTCCTAGGTCACGAACAATGATGGTGGTATTGAGAAGACCAGGATGGCGATCCATGGTCTGAACAATGAGCCTTATATACAGTTGACAAGGGCTTTAAAGCTCCTCCCGAATCGTAATGTAACCAATAGCGTAACTAGCTCGAACCCTAGTACAGCTATCCTAGGAATGCGTCATCATCTATCTTACATGTGATAATCGTGCTCTCCTGCTGACTGATGTGATAAGTCCATGACTAATTACCGCTGACCATCGTAGTCATAACCGATATGTCAGTGTCTTGGTCCATTCGTGACATCACCCCCTTTTCAGGTGGGACGTCCACGTTCCATGTGATCCCATACTTCCTCTGGATCTAACATCGTACCCCTTTGCTCTTCAATCTGCCCAAGTCCATCAGCCATTTCCAATCAGCGAATACAGCCCAACTTAGCTGTGTTAACCTGTCCAAATGCTCTCTCCAGCTCTAGGATTCGTGCCTCTACCCTCTTTTGCTCGTCCGCCAATGTCCGGTAGCGGTGGACTTCCGCTTTCAGGGTGTCGTCGTGGAGGTCCTTGATGCACCGGTCCACGATCCACTTGTCCTTGTGTTGAGATTCTAGATGCGCCAATTGATAGTGGGAATAAACGGGGCGTTGGTGCATGGAGTACGTGGGTGCTGCATAGAGTGGCTGTGGGTAGACGAGGTTGGATTCGTCTATAACCCCGAGGACGATGGGGTTCAGACACATGATGGTTTGCACGTATTTGGCCTGGCGCGTGACGCCGTTGACTGTGATCGGGAATGCGATCCAGTGAACCCCCTTGTTCTCCCAGAATCCTGGCGGTGGTTCCTTCTTGGTGCGGAGGTCCCCCATTGCCGAGTGCATAATCCCCCGGCCCACGCAGACATCCTCGTGGTAGATGTTGCTACCGGTGGTGGTCACTGCGTGGGGGGTGTCATCGTTTATGCTTCCGTAAGAAATCTGGGGGTGCTCAGCTGGGTAGTACTGGTCTTCCTCTTCGTAAATATCTCCGCTAGTCAAGCTGCCTTCTGCTGCTGTCGTCGCTCCACTGCACATGCGAACTGTTCGGTTCGCCAGGTGCGAGCCATCTTCTTCCACTCCCCATCCGCAGTCTTGCGCCACCTCTTGAGGCACTTGCAAGAGTCGGCCGGCTCCACTGTTTTCGTCTGCTTCTTCCATGGCTTGGTCAGTGGGGTTATTGTTATGTCCACTTCCTGCACTTCGTACTTCCCCTCTGTCTGGCACAGTGAGCACCAGCTGCTGAAGTGGAGGAGAGGGCATTGGGCCCTGCGCTGGATTGGGGAATCGACGTAGTACCTCTGCAACTTCTTGATGGGTGATCGGAGCTCCTCCGTTGTTCTTGGCATCGATGGCGGCGCGCTGTACGCTCTGTGCGGCCTCGAGGGACAGAAGTCCTTCGTCCAGTTCGGTTCCAAAGACGCGCGTTGGGGTTCCGCAGTAGTAGGAGGACATTGCATATGACGATGGGGAGGATGTGTTGGTGAAGGTTTTAGAGGTAGTGGGATGAGAGGACTTAGCGATATGAACTTGTCTTATATGTGTTTCTGCAGCTGGGTTTGAAACCTTGAACTCCCTTATCGCCTTATCGGCGAATACGTCATCCTTATCCACCCATTGATTGTCGGAGTCTGGATACCCCTTCCATTTGACAAGGTATTGCAATTTTTGTCTTCTGCTGAAGCGCCGAGAGTCTAGAATTTTCTCAACCTCGTATTCTTCTTCGTTATCTATCAATTCTGGAGGTGGGCGCTGATAGTTCGGGCCATGTGTTTCAGTTTCATGATAGGGTGTGAGAAGATCGGTGTGGAATACTGGGTGGATACTCCACTGCGTGGGAAGTTCCAATCGATAATTGACTGCAGACATCACCTGGATAACCTTAAAAGGTCCATGTCGTTTGGGCGCAAGCTTGGCGGTTGGTTGATTGGTGCGTAAGTGGCGTCCTTCTAGCCACATGAGGTCCCCTATCTTGTGCCTGGGCGTATCTTTGTGTTTGATCCATAGCCTTTGTGCTCGTTCCATCAGTACCTTGGCATCTTCTCAGGCTTCTTTGAATTGGTCTATACGAAGTGACACCTGTGGGATCGGTGATGGCCTATCAATCCAATCAGCACATGGGTTATATCCCATAAGGAGGTCAAAAGGGGACTTCCGCGTTATCTCATGGGGCCATTGGTTGTGTGTGAATTCCACCATTGGGAGATAGGAGCACCAGTTATCTTGACGCTCATTGGTCCAAAACCTTAGATATTGTTCTAACCATTGATTGGTGCGTTCAGATTGCCCGTCGGTCCACGGATGATATGCCGTAGAGATGTTTTGACTAATGCCGAGGATCTTGCACAGTTCCCGTGTGAATTTTGATGCGAAGCAGGGATCTCGATCACTGATAATCTTCGTGGGTAATCCAAACCTAGTGAACACGTGTTTGGCATATAGGGCGGCTGTTTCTTCTGCCGTTATCTCTTTGTTACATGGGATAAAGACTGCTGCTTTGGTACAGTCGTGATCGGTTACCGTAAGTATGGAGTCATATCCCTGTGATAAGGGGAGCTTAGTGATGAAATCCAATGCGATAGTGGCGAACGGCATAGCTTCAGGTGCTGGGAATATAGGCGATAGCGGCGCCTTTGTCGGTCGATTGTTTATCTTGTGGCGTTGACATTCGGTGCATCCTCTTACGTATTCCATCGCATCTTTGCGTATATTAGGCCACCAGTAACCTCTCACAATAAGTTGCGTTGTCCTTGTGATTCCTGGGTGTCCATATACTGGTGAGTCATGGTGCGCTTTGATAATTGTCCGTTGGTCATGAAGTCCTCCAGTGACCACGCGTCTGCCATCCTTGTACCAAGTTCCCTCTACCTTTTTGAGATGATGAGCGTCAACCCATGGTTTCAGTACCTCTTCGTTTTGCTGGTATATTGGGTCCGTTTTTTCCATCTCTTCTGGTGTGATAATTTGAACTAATGCTGGTGTGGCTTCGGTGGTACTTGCTCGGATGAACAGGCGGTTAGGGAGTACTGTGATACCTTCGTTGTCATGTTCACCCTGATCGTAGTCTGGTCGTCGCGATAGTGCGTCGGCGCGGCCGTTCGCTGTCCCTTTGATATGATGAATCTCAATGTCGTACTCCATAAGTTCTTGTACCTCCCTGGCTACTCTTCGACTAATTTTCTGCGGTGACCTCCAGTATTGCAGATTCATGTGGTCGGAAAAGACCTTGACTTTGTGAGGTGAACCCGCCAGTAATGGTCTCCAGTGTCGCAGTGCTCTGACTATTGCTAGTAGTTCTAGGTCGTAGATGTCGTAATTGCGTTCTGCTGCGTTCAGCGTTGCCGAGAAGTATCCAATAGGGTGTCTTTTACCGTCCTTTTTGCGTTGTAATAGCACTCCTCCGATTGCATAGCCAGATGCGTTGACTTCTAGTTCGAATTGGTCTTTAAGAATGGGATGTGCTAGTACTGGTTCGCTTGTGACGAGGTTTTTGAGTGTATTGAATGCTTTGTCCTCTGTTTCCGTCCATTGCCATTCCACATCTTTCCTTGTAAGTTTGTGAAGAGCTCGTGCATGTGTTGAGAATCCTTTGATGAAAGCGCGGTAAAAGTTGCAAAACCCAAGGAATGAGCGTACTTGTTTAACAGTAGTGGGTGTTGGCCAGTCGCGGATGCCCGAAATTTTGGCGGGATCCATGCGTGTCACCCCCTTTTCAAGGATTACCCCCAGGTAATCCATCTGCGGCTGGTGAAATATACACTTTTCCAATTTGAAGTACAGGTCATGTTCCCGTGCCACCACGAGTACGTCCTTGACTGCTGCAATATGCCCTTGCAAATTTGTTCGTGTTGCAATACCGATGTCATCCATATAAACTCGTACTGATGTACCCAACTGGTCATGTTTTGCAATGACGTCTCTATAGATGTGATTCATCATCGCCTGAAACGTTGCCGGAGAGTTGGTTAAGCCGAAAAACATCACCGTTGGTTCGAAAAGTCCATATCGTGTTTTGAATGCTGCTTTTCCTTCGTCACCTTCTTTGATGCGTACATTGTTGTACCCCCATCTAATATCAAGTTTGGTATAGATGGACGCGTTACTGAGGTCAAGGATAAGGTCGTCGATGAGGGGAAGCGGGTACTGATTTCGTATGGTCATGTCGTTTATTCGTCGGTAATCTTGTACCGGTCGGAGTTTACCATCTTTCTTTTTGATGAAAAAGAAAGGTGACGCATAAGGGGATTTTGACAGTCGAATGTATCCCTTCTGTTGTTGTTCGTCCAGGAATTCCTTGAGTGACTTATCTTCGTCTTGCGTCATAGGGTAAACTTTACAGTCTACTGCATCTGGCGTTCCTTCTTTGAACTCAATCGCGTGATCCCATGCACAGCTAGGTGGAAACCGTTGTGATGCTTTTTCGCTGAATAAGGTAGAGAATTCAGCATATTCGGGTGGTAATTCTGCTGCTTTCGTGTATTGTCCCACTTGTATCGCCATATCTGTTGCCGCTCCTCGTGCTTGGATTTCTTCCAATTCCAGGTCTTGTATTATTTCCTCCTTTTTTCTTCGGTCAAGGCTTTTGTAATGGTCATCCGTTCTGGCATGATTTTGAGTGTTTAAAGCATAGTGGGTGCTACCTTAGTTTTAATGGTAGCATTGCGCCAGTCGATCGAAGGTTGATAAGTTGCCAACCAAGGATATCCAAAAATAAGGTCCTCCCATCCAATATCGGTGAGTAAGAACCTCATAATTTGTTCTTTTCCATCGTGGCGCACTTTGAGATCGGTGTAGTGTGTGATGAGTCCTGCTTTGTTTTAGGTATCATCAATGTTCCATATTTTGCGTGACTTATCTAAGCATTGAATGCCAATACCCATGCGTCGTGCGAACGCGGGTTTTATGAAGTTGTCGGTGGCTCCGGAGTCCACTAATGCTTTCTTTTTGGCCTTTGCGTAACTTGTGCAGATTGAAACTGGAATTCGTAGAGAACGGAAACGAGTCATTATCACAGAGTTACAACATACTGCCCTCACCCAGGCCGATGGGTTCAGGCGCTCGGAAAACCCTCTTCCCAGAGCTTCTTAAACACAATATCCTTCACTTTGTCTGTATCCTTGGATACTCCAGTAATAAACTGGTTTGCGCGTTCTTGTGCTGTTATGGGCCTATTACTTGTGGCAGCCACTCTTGGTTCTTCGTCTTCGTACGCTTCGATGTATCTGCCCCTACTTTGTCGTGGTGCGGTGCACTGGCGACTGATGTGACCTTTCTTTTGACAATTATAACAGGTCACTTCCCTGAAGTCATGACGGTTGCCGCGTTGTATGAACCCCTGCCTTGGTGTGAATGGTGGGTTGCGGGGTTTGTTTTGTCGTTCATATCGCTCAAGTACTTCTTCTGCATCCGCGAGTCTCCCTCGGGTTCTCCCTGCTGATGTGTCCATTGCATTTGGGTTGTTAGTGCGTCGGAATCCTCCTGGCATACGTGGGATCCATGTGCCATTGTTAGACCTGTCCGCGCTTCTTTGATCTAGACGGGCCTTCATGTGGATGTACTTCTCCTGTCTGTTCAGGACTGCGTTCTTCCACTCTGCGTATGTTTGGGGCTCGTCGAACTGATAACAGGCTTCATACAACCCCCTTGGTAATCCGTTGGTAAAGAAGTCGATTGTGAGAGTCGAGTCCAGTCAGTATCCTGCTTGTCGTGCTAGTTTTTCAAATAACGTGACATAGGCATCTACGTCACCTCCTTGCATCTTGATGCCCCTTTTTAATATGGTGCGGGCCTGTTCTCTTTCAAGGGTGTTAGCAAACCTCCTTCTAAAGGCGGTTACTATTTTGTTCCACAGCCATTCGTTAGTACTGAGGACTCCGTTGTGTCGTACTTGATCGCCAATCCATCTGGCCATTGCGACGATCCACTCATTGACGAGATCTCCTTGGATAAAGGTAAAGAACAGCATGCTCCTTTGATAAGGGTTGATCATGACGGGGTTGTTGTTGTTGACACCCCAATAGAGTTCCCATTGCGTGAGGAATTGTTCTGTTTTGGTGCGATCACCAGTGAACATGACGGGGGGGTTACCGATGAACTTATCTGATCGTACGGCTCCTATAGCCACATTGAGTCCTGCGTTAGGGTCTCCTCCTCCTCCTCCAGGTGCTCCTCCACCTCCTCCTGGTGCTCCTGGGAATCCTCCTCTTCTTGGCGGGAGTCCATCAGGTAGATCTCCTCCATTCCATGGGTTTTCTGGGTCTTCGGGTGGTCCCCTTCCTTGAAATCCACCTCTTCCTCCTTCGCTGGGAGGGTCATCTCTGTCTGGGCCTACAGCACGATATAGCGCAATGTCGTCATCAGTTATTCTCTGTCCGTCTTGCATGATTCGATGTCCCGTATTAGGGTCAATGGTGCCAATTGGCTCTTGTGTGGGTGCCTCCACATGTACTTGTACTGGTTCTGTTACTGTAGCCATTTGTGGTAAGACTGGATACTCAGCTAGTGGTGCTGGGAGAATGTGTCCTATTGGTGCAGCAGCTGCGTCGCGGATTGCAATTTGCTCTGCAAGTTCTGTGATTTCTTCGATTGCCGCTTCTTGTTCGTGTTGCTCGCTTTCGCTGTCGTCTTCAGCAGTTTCTTCGCTGGCTTCCAATGGTGCAGGTGTCCTAGATGACCCTGATGCGTTTGTTTCGTCTTGTCCATCAATGGGACCCCAATTGCCTTGTGTTTGTACTTCGCGTTCAAGGATGTCGCAGCGATATTCTAATCCTGCGGGTCGTAGTACGTCCCAATGATTCTGTGGTGCGTTCCAAGCGATTTCCACCCAACAAAGGTTTTCAAAATTGAACTCAACTGGATACCACTGTGATGGTCTTGTGGGGATGTTTACGTAGTATCTGGTATCTCTTCTGATGGTTCTCCAGCGGGCTGCTCCTAAATAGATTTGCGGTACGTTGCGTTCCCCGCGTCGTTCGATGATATAGGGCCTAAAGGTTCGGTTGATGCCCCAACGATCTCTTGTAGTCAACGCCACTTTGAAGGATCCTGGTCTTAATGTTACATTGCCACAACAACGTTGCCTGACTTAGGCGCAATGTTACGTGTCTATTGGCACGTGGCTCGACTTGAGCGACAATAAAGGCGACACAACTGATTGACGACTTAGCGATATGACGGCCCATATGGCACGTGATCATAGGAGTATAACAGCAAGCTCTATTCGTGAGACAATGCTGACACAAGGATGATGATGACAATGCAGACTCCTATCAAGAGGAGCGCAAGACTAAGACCGATGAGAAAGGATGATAGGAAAGAAGACAGAATAGATTCAAGAAGACCAAGCTGCGGACTACGGCGCAGCTTGGCTAACCTTATATACATATACGCGAGGGCTTTAAAGCGCCTCTCGAAAGGTAAGTAACCAATCATGTATAGTATGGTTATCGTAAATGTCCGTCCGAGTCATACAATAGAAGCCAATCACATCCTCGTCGCTTATCGTACAGTACTGGGTTATCGGAGCCGTTATCTATGAGTCACATACCATTATCACATGCCGCCGGTCCAGGGATACAAGCTACCCGGGATCCCGTATCGTAACATGCGATGGGGGCGATGACTAATGCTGAACTCGGTTCGATACACGAAGTGTCAAGACTTAACGTGAGAACGAGAGCACGTGACTCTTCTTAGTACATGGCGTCAAGGAGGTCTTCGCTCTCGATGTCTTCAACGAGGAGTACAACTCCGAAGACAAAGGCTAAGACAAGTAATAAGAGAGAGAAGTAGATGAGAGGGAAGGAAGGTAGCACTCCTAGGTCACGAACAATGATGGTGGTATTGAGAAGACCAGGATGGCGATCCATGGTCTGAACAATGAGCCTTATATACAGTTGACAAGGGCTTTAAAGCTCCTCCCGAATTGTAATGTAACCAATAGCGTAACTAGCTCGAACCCTAGTACAGCTATCCTAGGAATGCGTCATCATCTATCTTACATGTGATAATCATGCTCTCCTGCTGACTGATGTGATAAGTCCATGACTAATTACCGCTGACCATCGTAGTCATAACCAATATGTCAGTGTCTTGGTCCGTTCATGACAACGGTCCTTACGATGTATTTAAGAATGCTTCGTACGCACCTGGCACCCCAGTCTTTTATCTTACTGTGGTGTGCCAGGTGAGTTATCTCTTACTATGAATGAAGTCTTTTATCTTACTGTGGTGTGCCAGCTCAAATACCTGCGCTATTTCGTCACTTATTTGTCTATATATGTGAACACACTAACTCAAATTACCAGCTATATGCGTCCATACATGAATGGCATACTGGCTCGTGCCAGCCTGTAGAATTTTCCACAAGCGCATATTTTGATGTCTATAAGGGCCATATTGACACTTTTCAGCTCATCCGGGAGAACCAGGGCAAGTTTCATGTGATGATGGTGGATATTTATTCAAAGGCAAGGTGAGTCAGCGATCATAAGTATATTCATGATAATGACCAGTTGGCTATTGCAGCGATGCAGGTGATAATGAAGTCTCGGGCCCAGTCCTGGGCACGATGACTCCGATGACAGAGCTCGATCTTGAGAACCTCGAGTGAACAGTTATCAACACTTCAGAATGCACCCAGTACCAGTTGACTGTAAGGCTTGCCATACTGTCCCGAATATCCCTACTGATGTTTATTGACAGTCAACAGCTGGCCTACTATACCCAGGACATGTCAATGTTTCCTCAAGCTTTGTTTTACTTTCATTCGCCTTTTGTTCAATTGTGATTGTGCTTAGTCATAGGTGGCACCGATGGCTGATAATTAGCACTTATTCTCATAGTAGCATAGTCATAGGCAATGCCGATGGCTGATAATTAGCACTTATTTTTGTGGTAGCATAGCCTGAATTACCACACGTTGTCCAGGTATTATTTGAAAATTACCCTAACTTATAGGGAGTCTGGGTAAGATAATGATAACGAGTGATAATATAGGTTAGCTCAAATTTTCACTATTCTATCAATTTTTTTCCTAATTTACCGGAGTATGTTTTTCCTGATGTCTATGGATTCCAGAAATCCAGCCGCCTTCGTACGTTGGATGCCAGAGCCGTCATCGAACGCTGGTTTGAGGACTGGAAGAAAACAGAAACTAGCGATAGCCACTTGACACACTTGACACGAAAGATGACGTTGCCGCCACACATAAACAAAGAAACGATGGCTGACAGGAAAAGAAGAGGTGCACGTCGTGAAGGAGGGCTGTGAAAGAAAACTTTGATATTAACAGTTCCATAAACAGAACACGCCGTAGTAGAATGTACTACACAGACACCAAGATGGGATAAATAGACCTGTTGTGGAACGTTGTAGGTGGAATGAGAATGAAGTGACGACGACGTTGCACCCGCAGACGGAAAACAAACGGGAAACATAACTCACGTGACCCTTTTTGACTCCCCGCCAGACCGAGTGGCTGAAATGAAAAGCAAAAAAAGAAAAACGCGTGCGGTGTGGACGCAGGTGTCCGGTGGCAAAAGAAAAAAGGGAAGGAAAGGAGACGACAGAAGCGTGCGTGCGACCAAGGGAAATGTGGGAAACGTGCACGGGAAAGCGAGCAACGGACAGCATAAGAAGAGTTTAAAGGCAGATAAGTCCACGGACTGGGTCTGCTTAGAGGGACCAAGGACGTGCATACTGTTTGTGCTTTGATCGACTGACCAGATGAACAAAGGTATTGATTCGCGTCGAGCCTCTACTCATTAGCAATGCCACACACTGCAATAAAAGTTTAGCAATTGCGGAACGCTTCAGTAGCGGTACAGACCACACAAGAACGCATCGCCAGGGAACGACCGACTGAAACCACGACATTTCAGGTAGCGGACGAAAGCCGAGGGTCAAGCTAAGCTGAAAAGTTCCAGGACACAAACCTGAATTACTAGCAAAACATAATACATCCTTTTGGTAAAACTGAGGGTTTCATACTGCTGTTTAGAGCATTCCGGTTCTTCACGTGAAAGGCTCCCAAGCAAGAAAAAACAGCCCCTGACATTCGCGTCCAAGCCAATACGTGCTACAACTTGGGAGGCGTCAACGGTTGTTAGAATGATGGACCGCAGTGTAGCACGAGCGTTACAATTCTTCCAGTCATTGACCTTCATCACCATCAAAATATTGCAACCCTGGTAAAGAGGCCTCGCCAGACGGCCTGATAACTTGTTGGAAGGGAACACGGTCCGTGTGAGCTGCCATCTTGACCGGCCAGGCGTCATTGAAACTGTTTCTCTATCCAACCAGTTAATGGACTGCGCAAAGAAAAGTAATAGATAAAGGTTATAAAGACGCTGTATGAAAAGTCTGGCTCAAACGGTTTCGTGCTCTCTATCCTGTTCATCTGCTCGGGTGTGAGAGAGATATCGAGCGCTTGCAAGTTCTCCCGCAACTGTTCAGCCTTGCGGCTGCCAACGATCGGGAATACATAAGGCGTATTGAGAAGGTGGTATGCAATCGCCACTGGTGTCGCAAATCAGATCAGCGGATGCACCTAGTATTCGGTGCAACAAACGGTTGTGCGAAGCCAATTTACCTGCGGTGATGCTAGTCGCTTCAATTTCCTTTGCAGTGTCTTCCAGTACGAGACACATCCCCATCTCCTCTTCGGTACGCTCCCAGTTCTGGTCAAACAGCGTGCAGCAGTTTTCACCACTCTCCCTCCTTCGTTCTTCCTCCGCATCCGTTCGGACTTTCCCAGCGCCAAGGACGCCCCACGGCGCGATCGCAAGTCCCTCTGAACGTCCAATCGGGATGATGTCACGCACGAGGGAGTGATCGAAGACACACCACCAGCCTTGATAGATCACAAAGAGCGACTTGCCACGATATTTCGCGTAATGGTTTGCCTTGACCACCACCCACGCTGGTGCTCCAGAGACCCCCTGTGGACACTATCAAGAACGGAAAATTGCCGTGGGGTGAGACGACGCACGCACCAGGTAGAGGACCTTGCCTTGGATGACGAGGGAGTGAAGAGCGTCCATGACTTCCTCTACAGACGTGGAATAATCCCAAAAATGAACGTAGAGTATGTCAATGTACGACGTGCGTAGCTTCTTGAGTGAATCGTGGACAGAGATGTGCAACGACTTCGCATGGTTGCCGACGTGATTCACATTGTGAGAGATGTCACTTTTTCCTCGCATATAATTTGTCGTGTACTTGAAGTATATATCGGGAGCAGCATGATGAGGGAAGCAAACGCAGCAACAGGTCGCACACGCACCTTGGTGGCGATAACTAGCTGGTCACGAATAGCGCGCTTTTCGGCCCATTCACCGATGAACCCCTCGGAAGTCCCATCTTGACTGAACAAGTCCGGATAGGTGTCAATCCCCCTTCACCGCTTAAGAGTCAAGAACACGCACTAACTGTTGGCGGTGTCGATAAAGTTGCCCTGGCCAGTCCGCCAGGCGAGAAGTTACCCAAAAGAGTGTGTCGTTGCCAGCACGGAAATATCCGCGTCTCCGGCACTCTCCAGATTGAGCAACATCCCGTGCACCTGCAGATTGAACGACCTTCACTTCTCTGTTCTCACGATTTATCTGACTGACTAGGTTTGCGTGACTTGACTGACTCGACTTGCCCAACACTGAGTTTAGGGAACCCCAAATTTGAATATATATATATTCATGCCCTCAACAGCCTCAACCTTCTTGATCTGCTATGGTGCCAGGATAATGTCTAGCGAGCGCAGCTTGAGAGTGTTTGCTCTACTTGCAAGTTGGGAAGATGTAACGGTACTTTGAGGGATTGTTACGCTGTTGCCACTATGTTCCTTCACCGGCCTCGCTCGTGGTCACCATCCGAAGCACAATATCGGGAGGGAAAGAAAAGAAAAGACAAAAAAAAACGACCAGTCCGTGTCACAAATACGTATCACGGAATATAAACTGATATTTCTTATATAAGAAAAAAAGAAAAAAAGACGAATGTCCGATGATGGCCTAGGCAACAGTTCTCCTCAACGCTGAAAGCGCTGAAACCTCGCGTGCTCTCAGGAAAAGAACACCTTCGCCTCGGAGACTACCCATGCGGGGGAATGCGTGCATAGGTTCCATACCGCCTGGCTGGGAGGGGGTAGGAAGGGACACATGAGATAAAGGATTTTCCCTTCCCCCTGCTGGGCCGTAACAAGCACATGCAACAGCGCGTTTACCTATCTCCTCGATAGATGGCGTGTAGTCCTACCAGCATTACATGCACATATTAATTTATGACGATCAACGGCCGAGGATATACTCAGAGGGACTTGGAGGGCTGCAACCCTACCTTGGTAGCGAGCCATCAACCGGCCGTGGACCTTCGGTTATAGATCATCACCCGGGCGCAGCGGGGACGCGCACACAGCCACGAGTTTGCTTGGTCGGGCAGCGGGATGGCTTTGATATGGGACGACCAGAGAAGAGAGAGATTCAGAAGCGGATCCAAAGAAATTCGGGGAAGGAGGGAGGGAAGGGAATCCATGAATGTATAAAGAGACACTGGCACAAAAACGTGATCCGGCGACATACTCGTCGCAATCGTCGTCCCCCTGTTTTGTGAGAGGTTTTTGTTTAACTTACTTCTGGATTGTAACAGCCAACTCGTCCGGTTGTTTTGGATGCACTGTGGTGGTATTTATGATCAGCTAGAGAGGCTCGATGAGGTCACTTAGCCTTTCCAATACTTTGTTTATCGTACTATCCAATCGTCTGCTTAATTCCTGCACAAGGACATCCCATCGCCGAACCATGCTCTGTCCTCTCTCGGCGGCTAGTACGCAGAAGGCTAACCATAAATACGAGCATTACTTTTTGAAACTCTGGAGTGAACTTCGAGCAGCCTTATTACTGTGATTTCTGTGAATGCGGTGTGGATGGATGTTGTTGTTACACTGTCATCCGTCTTTAGGATCCCCTCTCGGTCTAGGAGTGATCTAGGCTCCTCTAACATGGTACCCGTTTACGTTGTCCCGCTTGTGTTCCATCGTTGCAAGCCTGTGGACTTGCTGTAGACTAGGGTACACTGGCAGCTTTCGAGCGTGTGACCCGTTTGTTCGGGTCACGGTCCGGTGGGCGTCCAGCGTGCTCTGTCTGTGTTTGATATCTCTCCTCCATATAGAGTATACGTCGAACCTTTTCAGTGTTCTACGCTTTGTAGTATGTGTAGTGACCTTTTGATGTGTCTATGGAGTACTCTAGCGAGTCGTGACCCACCCTCCGAGTTATACAGCCCAAAATAGACAACCCGAAGCTAGACCCAGTATTAGATAACCCCTTTGCTACCGTAGATACACGATTGTGAGAGGGGTATGTGTTACACGCATTCTCGAGATACGAGTTACTTGCTGTACTAAGTCCTCACACTCAGAGTCGCAGTCACGCGTCCAGGATGATCGTGGTTACCGAGAAAGGAGGTATTTCTACAGCAGTTCTATCTAGGTGTCAAAACAAGTACTCCAACTGGGACCATGCACAAAAGTAGAAAGATCCAGGCGGGTTTCGTGTCCGCCTGAAACCCAGATATCACTTGGGTGGTGAAGATTTGCCCTATGTAACGGCGGGATCCATATTAAAAGTTCGTCGTTGCTACCACACATCCATCCCTCATCGTTTATCTTGGTCTGGTTAGCGGAATCAACTTGTCCAGTAGCTTTTGCCTCCGTTGTCTTGGCGTTCCACAAACGAATTGCTTGATCGCCCGAACCTGAGACGATGTGCCGGCCATCTGGAGAGAATGCCACAGACATGACCCAGTCCGAGTGTCCACTAAATGGACCTGCCACGGTCTCTCCCGTGATGGCGTTCCACACACGAATTGTTCGATCGAAAGAGCCTGAGACAATGTGGTGGCCATCTGGAGAGAATGCCACAGACATGACCCGATCCGAGTGTCCACGAAATGGGCCCGCCACTGTCTCTCCCGTTATGGCATTCCAAACACGAATTGTTCGATCGTCCGAGCCTGAGACAATGTGGTGGCCATCTGGAGAGAATGCCACTGACCTGGCCCAATTCGAGTGTCCACTCAATGGGCCCACTACTGTCCCTCCCGTCGTGGCGTTCCACACACGAATCGTTTGATCGGAAGAGCCCGAGACGATGTGCTGGCCATCTGGAGAGAATGCGACAGACATGATCCAATCCGAGTGTCCACTAAATGGGCCCGCCACCGTCCCTCCCGTCGTGACGCTCCACACACGAATTGTTTGATCGAAAGAGCCCGAGACGATGTGCTGGCCACCTGGAGAGAACATAACAGCCACGACCCGATCCGAGTGTCCACTGAATGGTCCCGCCACTGTCCCTCCCGTCGTGGCGCTCCACACACGAATCATTTGATCGTAAGAACCTGAGACGATGTGCTGGCCATCTGGAGAGAATGCCACAGATAAGACCGGACCCGAGTGTCCACGAAATGGGCCCGCCACTGTCTCTCCTGTTATGGCGCTCCACACACGAATTGTTCGATCAGAAGAGCCTGAGACTATGTGCTGGCCATCTGGAGAGAATGCCACAGATAAGACCGAACCCAAGTGTCCACTAGTAGGTCCCGCCACGGTCTCTCCAATTGTAGCATTCCACACACGAATCGTTCGATCGAAAGAGCCTGAGACGATGTGCTGGCCATCTGGAGAGAATGCGACAGACAGGACCGAATCCGAGTGTCCAATAAATGGGCCCGCCACTGTTTCTCCCGTCATGGCGTTCCACACACGGATCGTTCGATCCTCTGAACCCGAGACAATGTACTGGCTATCTGGAGAGAATGCCACGGACAAGACCCAAACCGAGTGTCCACTCAATGGGCCTGCGACGGTCTCTCCCGTCATGGCGTTCCACACACGAATTGATCCATCGTTCGAGCCTGAGACGATGCGCTGGCCATCTGGAGAGAATGCGACCGACGTGACACAATCCAAGTGTCCACGAAATGGGCCCGCCACTGTCTCTCCCGTCGTGGCATTCCACACACGAATTGTTCGATCGTCCGAGCCCGAGACGATGTACTGACCATGTAGAGAGAATGCCACAGACCTAACCCAATCCGAGTGTCCATTAAATGGGCCAGCCACTGTCTCCCCAGTGATGGCGTTCCACACACGAATTGTTCGATCGGAGGAGCCTGAGACAATGTGGTGGCCATCTGGAGAGAATGCCACAGACATGACCCGATCCGAGTGTCCATTAAATGGACCCGCAACTGTCTCCCCAGTGATGGCGTTCCACACACGAATCGTTTGATCGACCGAGCCTGAGACGATATGCTGGCTATCTGGAGAGAATCCCACAGACATGACCCAATCCGAGTGTCCACTAAATGGGCCCGCCACAGTCTCTCCTGTCGTGGCACTCCACACACGAATCGTTCGATCGTTCGAACCTGAGACGATGCGCTGACCATCTGATGAGAGTGCAATGGAATTCACCGCACTCTCGACATTTGGAATCACCATCTCTGATGACGGCCAATGAGACAACCGCCCACTTTCGACACGCGCCATTCGCGGAAGCATGCTTGAATAACGCATAGAAATAAGAGAACAAGTCGGCGCAAATGGCAAAGTAGAGATATAGACATGGGCGGCACTCTTCGCCATGGCTATCCCAAAATACCGTACAAATGCAGACGCATCATTGATGAACGCAGTCAATTTCTCTGGCTCTGCCTGAGAAACCTGTTATAATTGTTGTCGTTAGTTGTCTATTTGCCTTACACAACTAGTGTTCCGACTTACACCTTGATCGGAGGCTAGCCACACATTCACAGATGACAACGCTGGCAATGCAAGATGCACATTGCTCGTCAAGCTAAGTGCCTCCAGCCAAAACAGGAATTTCGTCTCGAAGAAAGTTCGCAGTTTCCAAAAAATATCGCTTTCAAAGTCAAGGTGTTCTAGATGATCGTCGTAAAAACAGCAGGCATACAACAGAGCAGGTGGGAGGTGTTTGGCAACGCGGGCTTCGAGATCTTGAATGTCTTTATTAGCGAGATATGATGATTCAATGTTGCACATGTTGAAACTCAGGTCGCGAAGCACCAGACCGAGACAGGAATGTGCCAATCCATAGTGGGCGTCCCGAAGATTAATAAAAAAATCGCCGCTCTTCTCTTCATTTATCAGGAAGTCGCGGAATGACGTATGAAGTGGCATGATGGGAAGTGTGCCATCAGGCGAGTTTACATTGCTGATCAACGAGCCCAGCCGACGAAGCATTGTGACAACAGAATCGGCATCGTCGTTGTCATTAGGGGCATATCCTCGCAAAGTGATCAGGGAGCGGATCGAGAGGGGTTCGAGTGCAGCAATGAGCTGTCCCACCACAGAGCGGAATAGAAGCCGTGTTTCTGGGTGTGTGAAGTATCCTTCAAGGACTTCATTGTATATGTCGTCCAACGGGTCTTGTCTACCGCGATCTGTAGTGATTCTTAGAAGATGGTTTATGCACCTCTTCTTGCTAAACCCGAAGCATTCAGGAGGATCGAGGATGAATCTACCGGCAACCGCCGCCCACTGAAACAATCCCTCTGCCCTTCTCGCCAATGCAACGCCATGCCTTTCGAACTCATCTAAAGGCAGTAAGTTCTGAAGCAAGATGAGTATATCGTCGTCCGTTCGAGCTGCCAGCTGAGAATCATTCATGTACGTGATCCTGGTTGACGGCACTCCATCGAACGCAGACTGGATGCGATCCTCCGGCCTCGAGGTGATAAGAACACGAAAGTTCGATGGCAGTCTGGACAGGTTTCTGGCGAGAAATGTGTGTAACCCATTTCTACCAGTTGTGTCTCCGCTCTCGTCCAACGCGTCGATTACAACAAGAATAGGACCGATGATGCGCAGGTTTTCAAGCGGTTTAAGGATAAGGGATTCAAACAGTGTGGGATAGTCACGGGTACGAACTCGAAGAGAGGTGTCATCCTTAACAATCCTTCCAAGCGCGGCCTTGAACGAAGGGTAGCGGTCGGAGAGATCATGAGCCAGAGTCGTGAAAAAGTGATATGCTTCGTGCTTAGATTGTTCCTTTCGTAGAAAGATGAAGGACGAGGTAAGACGGTGCATTTTATCAAAACGACGCGCAATCTCGTGTGCGATGGATGACTTTCCGGTGCCCGCCTGTCCGAACAAGACGAGACAATGCTCCGAATCGGGACTGTTCACCCAATCAACGACGAAGTCCAAGAAGGCTGTGCGCGTTCCCGGAAGGCAACCTTTCTCGGGCATGAACCGCGAGCCTGTCCCACACGGTATTTCTCTGATCTTTGCATCTAGCTCTGTGGCAATTGTTAGATTGATAACGCTCAAGTCATCAGGACTACGTACCAGCGTCCGAAACTTGGCTCGATACCCACTTCAGCTCGGCAGCCACTTCATCAAGCTGACTAGCAATCCTCCCGACATTGGCCTGAAACTATTCCCACGTCGTCCAGAATTTGGAGCGCAGTTATCTCCGTAGTGATGGCGGCCTCATCCAAGAATCCCTTTCGGAGTTCTATAAGAGTAGTGCGGAAGTCCCCAATTTGTTTGTCGACTTGGCTGCCGAGATTGACCAATGTCCGCTTCCCTGTAAATTGCGTGTTTACGTCCGCCGACGAACAAGATGAAAACGACGTACAGAATCGCGGATCCTTTACATAAGATTGAATGAAATCGCTGCAATTGCAGACATGCTGCAACATGAGCGTGAGAATTCGGGCCTGCTTCGACTCGCGCTTGATTGATTTCAAAATATCTTCCTGGATTGCGAAATCAAACGCGTCGTGCATGGCTACAAGTAGGGTTCGGATGTTGTCGTCACTCTGAAACTGTTCCACGAGTGTCTAGCATCCAGAAAATATGGCATCAGCGTTTCATTTTCGACAACAACGCAAATCGATGCACCTTCGGAATTGATAATAGTAGGCCACATGCCATCTTCGCGTACGGATGAAGCTGAGAGACAAAGTCGGCTCGGTCAAGCATAAGGTAAAACGACGTTGCGCTGTGACGTACTTCTGCAGCTGGGCTCACAGTATCCATCACCCACTTGATTCTCGCAATCGCACCCTCCCATGTACTTGAGAGAGCAATCGCCTTGATGGCTTCATCGGCGACATCGAGAGCACTCTCGGCCGGTGACACTGCTCCCCGGACGTCGGGTAGTGGTGTTATAGGAGTGCTAGTCTCGATCTGGACGTGATCTGTCGGAAGTGAAAGTAGCTCGGGAGCAGTGGCAACTACATATGGAGTGGCTTCGATGGTCTTGGGCCATGGTGGGCTTCGTAGCTTGTTCCACAGGCGAGACGTCTACTTCAGTCGCTATGGGGTTGGTGGCATGGACGGGCAAGGTCGGATGGGAAGTCGTGTTCCCTGACACGGTGATCGTCAAGTAGAGTATGACCGGCTGGTCCGACTGTCCAGCTTGTCCGTCGCCATTGCTGAGAACAAATGGGAAGTCTAGAAAGCGAGACATTCAGCTACTAGTCAAACCATTGATAATTCTCGTAAAACGGACCACTTTGGGATTCGATAGGCATCGGCGTCTCACAAGTCCCGATAAGTATATCGGGGTGCGCCAATCGCTTCGCATAAAGACAGAATTTGAGATGTGAAGACGGCTGTATGAAACTGAACCGAACTCTCAGCCGGAAAACAGGATTAAGAAATACATGTCCTACAAGGCATCAAATTTCTCATTCCAATGGGCTGTCTGTTCCTTAATCGAAACGCTTGCTGTCTTCTTCGTTGTTGCCTGATTGGCCACAGCGACGAAGAACTTATTCTTCTTCAGGCGAAACCGTTTCGCGATACTAGGAATATTTTGCGCTCGTAGGACTAACAAAGAAGTTAAATGGTTATCGGGATCGATCAGTCAGGATTTAAGTACATACCTGTGACCTCAACACGAAGGTGAGAGGTGATGCCCTGCGATTGGGGAATCTGAGTGCTGGAAAAAAGGACTCTGGGTCCAAAGTCACTACAAGAAGCACGGATTGACGCACCCTATTCCAAGGTTTTCCAATCCAGAGGGATGCGGGCTGGAATGATGGGTCATTGGCGGGTGAGCCATGTGTAAACGGGTATTTACGCACGACTTGAATATCACACTCTGGTGCTCCATATATTGTTTTTCAAGGTACACGAGATTCTTCTGTAGATTCTAATATCTTGGTGAGAGTGAGGGTAGACACGCGGCCAGTATGAGCTGAGCGTTAAGGGAATGTCCGAGTGAGTGCTGTGCAGCCGGACACGGGTGGCCCGGCCCGGCATATGTCACATATGCCTCTAGACGCAACTGCTACGAGTCATCACTCCCTCTACCCTCCTGTCTCCCTGACGTCGACAGCCGTCACCGATTGTCACCGATTGCGTGGGTAAATGCGGTTCCAATACCCTTCTCCTACTTGCAGCCGACTCCTGCACCACCAGGACGTCGATCCCACATACTGTACTTCCTCTCCTGCGCGCGTGAGTCCTCGCTATGTTCACTCAGGCACTGATGCGCGTACGCGCGCATCAACGAGCTCTTTGAAGAGGTAATTTTGTCCATTAATATCGCCTCTGGACCATTTTCTTACCTGTGTCACTCATAGTTTATGAAAGAGTGGAGGCCTCGTTTTCAAGTTAGCCAACTTGTGAAGGGCCGTATCTTGAGGTCAGTCGAATTTCTTCCCCCTTTAAACACGACTCGCTGCAGCTAGCCCCTGATCTAGTTTCGATCCCATCAATTAAAAGGTCGAATTGACCTTCCGCTCGGGGAGCTTGTCGAGGTCGGCTGAACCTGTCCTTTCTCTGTCAGACTTGTAGGAAAAGATATCAAGGGTCGCGCCAAGAAGGTCGAAGTTTATGGTGTTTTATTGAGATTGAGGTTAAGGGAACCAAGGTCTCAGGACTATGTCATAAGTGCGAGGTATGTTTACAGTTGCCTCTTGGTGTCGCGTCCGTATTGAAGAGCCTGCTGTTCGACAACAAGAACGCAGACACCACGCTAGCCCTGCGCAGCTTCCGAGGATGGGACGCCGTGAAAGTGGTTGTCTGTTCGGTTGACCTCGAAAAGTGACGCATATCGTTCAATCTGAAACGGTCTCAATTAATGACGAAGTCGTCCATCAGGCAACCGATACCTCTTCAGACGAAGACCAGGGGTCGTTGAGCGTCGTCGAGGACGTCGATATGTTAAGCGCTGGAGAGGACAGCGACGATGACTTTGACAGAAAATCGACCTCGGAAGAGGGCGTGGGTGAGGATTCTGAAATCAAGCTCATGGTCATGGATATCGACGCTGGCACTCAAGGCGTCGTCGCCGCCAACCGTTCGACGTCGTGCCCACGGCCCGTGATGCACGGCCCTATTCTATAGCTTGAAGGCTGCTTTCAATAGTCTGGCAACATCCCGCAAGGTGTTGCCGACCCAAGATCTTCATAGGATAGCGACAGCGATGACGGGCAATAGCCCAGCAAGAAGCCGAAAAAGAAAAGGCAAGTCGTCGAAGTCGACCTCACCGCCGACATGCACACCGCGCCAAGAGTCGAGCAGCGACTTTAAGTGCGTGCTGATCCGGATCCCCGAATTCCGTCGTGTTTGTGGATCTAATTCATGTCGTTCCGGCTGCAGCCGTCAGCGGTCAACAAAGCACGCGAAATTGCCGAGCGTGCGCTGAGGACGATCAACTTGCGAGAGCTGAACGTCTGGATCGCGCTCATGAATTTGAAATTGTCTACGGTACCGAAGTCTCTGGAGAGCGTCTTCAAGGATGCGGCGCGGCATTGCGTACCAAGAATCGTTCGTCCTTGACTCGCTTCTATTCTCGAGAGTCCGGGAAGCATGAGGTAAATAATATTTCCTTCCTCATGCACACAGAGTCCGGCTTATTTCGCTGTGCTTGTTGTAGAATGCAGAAGAACAATTCAAGCTGACGTGCAAAAATTCGGGCAAAGTTACGAAGTCTGGACGCTGTTCGGCGAACACTAACTTACTCAAAGCGGGGTGACGTAGAACATGCTTTACGGAACCTAGAAAAGCGCGAGCGTAGGTCGTCTGTTCAACCAGCTGAACGAACGCGAACGAACCGTCTGTTTGTCAGACAGACCTCAAGACCATCTCCAAGTTTGCCCAGCTATAAATACAAATTAGGCGAATCTGAGCGAGGAAAGACGTCGTTCGAGGGCAACGTCGACACCCACCCCAGACGATAGGACATCTGGCCGATATTCATAGATATGGATGGCGGACAGAGCGACTTACAGATCACCAGGTTCGTTCAGGATCCCCACATCCGACGGATCTCTCGCCTCACCCCTGGAATCCGCCCTTATCAGAAACCTCCTCGGTCGTATGCCTTCCCGAAAGCTGACGAGCTGCAGAGCCAAGTGAGTCAGTCATTTCCACTTTGAAAATTTGATTGCCGTTCCTAATAGGATAAGCGCATCGTTCAGGGCTTTCTTCAAGAAGTGGGTTGCACTGGAGAAAAGGATCGGCGAGGAGCAAGGCGCCGAAGAGGTTAAAGGAAGGGCCGTCAAATGGACGCAGCGCGCTGCGGCACACTCCGCAGGAGATGAGGCGTGATGCCCAATAGGTCCTTTATTCATTGACGCGCAAGTGATAGCTCGACAATATTTAATACTCCGTATTTATATATCACACCAGTAGAGGAAGCAGGCCGCATAATTAGGGGCTAGGAAATCAAAAATCAACGCTGAGTCGAGAGTCGAGATTGAAAGGCTAAGTGTGCTATATGAATATGTGGATTAGAACAAGGTAGACACGAGCATGGGAAGCGAATCGAAGCAAGGTCTGAATTATCTCGTGATCCGGTCAATCATCAGTCACCAGTCGGGCATCGCTCGTATAAGAAGAGTACAGCACGCGTTGAACAAACCTTCTGTTGATTTATCGGAGATGGGGGTCTGCTTAGAGGGACCAAAGACGTACTGTTCGTGCTTCGAGTGACTGACCATGTCGCAAAATTGGGAAGGGACCTTATAATATATTATAATGTTGTAATTTGATCTAATCAAAAATCGGCATCGTAATAATTATAAACTACGGGCTGAATTCTGATAATGCCGATTATAATTATGTTTACAATACACTGATAACGGCATTTATAATCGCGGACCAATGGCGCTTACAATCCAACTTATAATCTCGTTATCTAGAGGACCATCTATTATCATCGGGAGTAGGACCGGTCGGAAAAATTACAACGCACCTCATTGATTATACATTTATTTTGGTGCTTATCATTTTCTATTACATCTTATCACTCTAGTTCATCAGTTATTACTTTATTACTAGTATATTGAGATATCTTAATCTTAAGGGTCATGATTACGGATTGCTAAGGTACATGATAAACTGCACTACAGTGGATTCGAACTCACGTCGTCAATATAATAGGTGTATAATGACTAATACAAAATGCTACCACTAGGCCAACTGACCAACACTACTACCTCAAACAAATCCCCTATAGACAGTAAGGCTCCCAACGCTACCCCTGAGACAAACGCAATTGAGGTCGTTCAAAAAGATTTTTATTTTAAAAAAATTCGTAGTTCAAAACAAAGAAGATGTTTGAACTGAACTATGCTGCCCGAGCCCTTGCCGTAGCACCACTCCTCGTCTTCCTGGTATTAGTCTGCACTGATGCAGCAGCCCGAGCCGCCCCTCTAGTAACCCTCCTGTTCGTTGAGGGGACGCTCACAGGGACCGGCTGCTCTGGTTCGGGGGTGTCCTCAACCTGGCCAAGATCGTTTCCCACAGCTGCCACAGACGATTGGAATGAAGGGGCAGGAGAATGGGATTCCCGATGGGGAACCGCAGCAGCTGCAGAGAGTGACAATGCATGCGCGACATTTGTATTTGTCATGCGCTCGATGAGGTCATCAACGTCTTTGAGACCGTGCTGAGGTGTGAACAGCGGATCCGTGGATGCTGAAGTGTCGGCGGTGGTGCCGAAAATCTGTTTGTCATACCAAGCAAAGAGGAAGGAAAAATAGTCAGATGGAAGCTTCAATATGGTCTTCTTGTAAAGGAGAAAGCGGTCTCTCCAGTCAACGCCGCTCAGGCCGCTCGCCTTCTCAGAGAATGTTTGATCGGGCCCACAGACGAATGTGAGCTGTGAGACATCAGGTAATTGAGATAGTGAGTGTGAAGTTGGACGTACAATTGTTGCCGCAAGGGCAATCATGCCTGGCGTTGTTTTTTTTTATCCCCCAGAGAACACATTTCGACGTACGCCTCCCTGCAGGCTGACCGCCCAACGACGAGACACCGTATAGAATGGCCCTCAGCAACTAATACGTGATCGTTAATGTGTGTGCTGGTAGGATAGGTCCTTGAGCTTACCGTCACGAGCTCCTCGACTAAAAACGGCTGCGTGCTGTTGCAATCTCTCGAAGGGAAGAGCACAGCCGCCCACAGTGGGTACCCCTGCTCTGGGTTTCGAGTGTCCTGAAGAAGCTCCCCGAGCTCTGAGATATTGGCGCGTTTGTACTTGCTGCGAAAATATGTCGGATCGATCCCCAAGATTTCACCAGCGACATTACGTGCGGTGTGAACCATATTGGCATGCTCTTGCTTTACTTGCTGCAGGAACTGCATAAAGTAATTAGTAACGGAGATGCAGGGTTAAGAAAACTTACTAATTTTGCGAAGGCTGACCACCATCTTGGATCCACAAGTGACCCATGGAGATGTGAGGGAAGAGACTCATATAGTTCGGTAGTGATGGCGAGCTTCTCTGCAAGTGGACTATCGTAGCGGTGGTGGTTGAGAGGGTCCATGTGGGAAGGGCGTTCTTGGTCGAAGATTGAGATGTCAACCCACAGCTCGAACGCAAAGGCAAACCGCCCCCCTGTAACGCCACCACAGGGGCGTTAAGTACGACGTGTACTTCGAAGTCAACTGTCAAGGGTTCTGGTAGAGCGAGTCGGTTAGGACTCAGTTCGGTGATGAATAAGAGTCGTTCTAGCTTCGAGAGCTTATCGACCTTAGTCAGAGTAGACGATGCTCAGGCACGAAGGCGAGCGAGGGACTTAAGCACAAAGGCAAGTCGAAGATGGTTTCGTGAGTACTGATGTGGTATTACACAAGAAGTCAGAACTGCTGTACAAGCCAGTCCGACTACGACCTATATACTAGTACAAGCCCAAAGAGACAACAACAGGGCTACATAGTAGGTAAACAGATGGCGCCATGAGGAACACATGGGCGCGACAGGTATCGTATGGTGTCAAAGATAAGACTAGGGTCTGGGTCAACTATCAGTGACGCGCGGTGGTCAGAGGACCAAGTAGCAGCCAATGCATGGCGTATAGTATGCAGTCATGGGTCTTCACAGAACGTATCATAGAAGCCAACAATCAATGTATAGTAGAGGCGCAATGCCTATCAGTCAAGAAGGTGTCATAAGGGTCGTCAGGTGGGAAAGGAAGTCAAGGATAAGGAGGCGAGGCTGTCCATAAAGGCAGACATGTGAGGGGTTTGAGTATAGGGTGACGTCAAGGGGAACAATGACAAAGAAAACAAAGATAAAGCTGTCCATGACGTACGTGGCGTGCGGGAGTCGAGACTAGTCGTATGAAGCAGGGGAAAGAGTTGCAAAGACAGGAATCCATGGATAGAGGGATGCGTGGCGTCAACTTCAGGGAAAATGGTAAGAAGTCCCCTTAGCAGTACGTCGCAAGGCAAGAAATCGTAACACCCCCTGCGAGCGTGGTCTCCCTATCGTTGTTGCTTGGCAACGATTTGCAGCCCTTCTTCACACTGGCGGACTTTGCGGACTTCAGCACATTATACTTTGTACGTAGTGCCTTGTACTTCTGGTCCAGCTTCTGGAACGAGAGCTGGGTGGCCTTGAGAGTCTGAAGGTGATGTGCGAACGTCAAACCTGAGTTGTCATGTCATAAGAAGAGGAACACACCTTACGCAGCTCGACCTCAGTCAGCTGCCCAGTTGATTGGTTCAGGCCGTGTTGACTAGAGTCCGATGACTCTTCGGAGGAAGAGGGATCGTGTTCGGCTTCATCACAGGTCGACATGAATGCGGTAACAGTAAGGAGGCGTTGATGAAGTGAGGTGGGATGAGTCCTTATTATAACTGTTCTAATAAATCGTCGTCAAATTAAAATCACAAAAATTACTCACCATTAGCGAATGCAGGCAGCTGCAATCGAAGCGTAATGATCCACGTTGTAAAAGGTCCACAGCAATACGTACGGATTTCGGCTGCGGGTGGTGGGCGTAACATGTCAAAGATTTCTGGGGCGTCCAGTCGTTCAGAGAATTAGTCAACGCGAAAATAAGCGAATGAATGGACTTGTGCGATAGTCGAGCATCAGAACATTATAATGGGCATGTGATCGCTTGAGCCCAGCTTCCGGTTGAGCCTACTGAGGGGATGATTGATCGTGACTCAGAATATGAATTGCTCAGCTGTTCACTTACATTTGGGATCCACCTCAACAGCCAGCGTTATTACACTCTTAATAACAGTGCGCTGCTTCTCAGCGCTTTGTGCCCCTCATCTCGGTTCTCACACAAAGTGAAAGGGATGATCATTGCATATACAGAGAAAAAAGAATACATCACACCGTGAAGATTTCGTTGCAGCGGAGGAATAAGTCCCCAGTGTGATCAATGACATCCATAACATAGAAGTCCCCCATCCTATCAAAATCCCTGATCAGGGGGACGCCACGGATGATAGATTGCGCGAAGATGAGTTCAACTTTGTCTTGGCGAGCACGAATACGGTGGAGTCTTAACTTGGCATCCTTGACGCGCGGCGGACCTATGGGTAGATCGAGTGGCTGTACCATACAAATAGAATACAAGTTGTTAGTAACAGATGCAGTGAATATAAGGAGGAGTCGAGTGAAAATTGGCCCATTCATGGTATGCACGACTACGCAGTTGCGTCGCTCGCTGCCATGAAACCTTGGGCTGCAGTATAGAAGGTCGATATATTGTTTCTGATCGACCTTAGACTCATAGACGACCTTGATGGATTGGTACTCAGTTATCTGAACGGCGTCAACAGAAGCGCTCTGAGGAGATACAGGTGTAGCACTTATGTGGTCTGTAGGACTAAATAGGGCATGGGGTGATCGCACATCAAGGGCCACTAGTTCACCAGTCAACCAAGTGGAGAGTTGGTGGTGAAACGCGTCCCCGAAAGAAGAAAGCGCCTCCGGACGTTGCTGCGACCGCAGCGCGATGTGTCCATCAATGAACACCTTACTCCGTACTTCTGGGGCCTGCACCACGCTGGGGGTAGTAGTCAATAGCGTTTCTTGATCATGTATTGGGGCAGTGTCTTCATCAGCGACGGCCTCACTTGCTATCTTGTCGATCTCATCGACCTGGCTGTGGATGAGGGCCGACACGAATGAAGCGTGCTCGATCCTTAGGATCTACAAAAAGTTATATCAGTTGTAGTTCTGCCTGCAGAACACCCATACCTGTGGGGCAACGTGTTTGAAATTTGTTTGCCTTGCATACGACTTCTTGAGGGGCCCATGGAGCTTCTCATTGGGCTTCGTATTGTAGTTGTGAGAGGCCCCTTTCGCCTTGATGTCATCGAAACTGTGCACAAGCGCGTGCATCTTCGGGAAGTTCCAATTCTTTGGCGATTCCCCCTCTGCCAGTGCCGTTAGGTCTGTCGCATCAATGTACTCCTGGGGGACCGTTAGTGTATTACTTAGAGGCTCCAAAGAAGTACTTACCTGCATAAGACGCCTGAATTCCATGACCTCCCGTCGTCCATCAGCGATTGTGAGTTGCATGTGTTCCTCGAAAGAGAGATATAGGTCGATAATGGTGAAGCTTCGCAGAACGCGAAGCAACAACCACCCTGCCTTGTTTCTCTGAGTCCACGGGATAAGGTTGTGCATAGTGAATATGAGAATCTGAAACAAAACTTATTGCGTACGGAACTGTAGAACACATATCAACACACCTTCGATATATCCTCGTATTTTGTCCCATCGGTGAAGGAGACGTTCATAACCTCCTGGAAATGGTTCAAACCACTCCAGCGAGGTACGTCATGAAACCTTAGGTCACATAACATATATTAGTGAATTGTACCAGAGAATAAAAGAATAACTTACTGAGCGTCCACCTTCGCCTGGAGACCAGGATCAGTTATCTGTTTTTTGAAAACGTCCCAAAGGTGATGACCAAAGAGGCCACTATTGTTGGAATAGAGCCTATCGAAGGACAGTGCGCGATGCAGGTCCGTGTTCTGCAAGTGCCAGAATACGTTCTATGGGTCGAGATGAGCCAATGGAGGGTATGAAACATGAGACAGATGTTATACTCACATTGACATCACGGAGACCACGTGTCACGACGCGGAGTTCTGGGTAGCTCATATCCCCGGACCGGTGGCATGTGATAGCGGTATGTGACTCATAAGATAACGGCTTGATAACCCCAGTACTGTACGATAAGAATGAGGTATGTGATTGGCTCCTCACTATATGGTATCTATGACTCGAACGGACTCTTACGATAACTATACGATACGTGATTGGTTACTTACCTATCAAGAGGCGCTTCAAAGCCCTCGCGTATATGTATATAAGGCTAGCCAAGCTGCGCCGTAGTCCGCAGCTTGGTCTTCTTGAATCTATCTTGCATCTGCCTATCCTATCCTTTCTCATTGGTCTAAGTCTTGCGCTCCTTCTGATAGGAGTCTGCTCCATCATCATCTTCCTTGAGTCAGTATTGTCCCACGAATAGGGCTTACTGTTATACTCCCGCAATCACGTGCCACAGAGGGCCGTCATATTGCTAAGTCGTCAATCAGTTGTGTCGCCCCTACTTGCTCAAGTCGAGCCACGTGCCGATAGACACGTAACACCACGGCTGGATAGTAGCGCTTCACGGTCCCGCACACGTGCAAGTCCTTGGGCCTGCCAAATGATTTCTTGTGTGTGAGTGGCCGTCCTGATGGGCCAAGTCTTCGTGAGGTTTGTGAGCTCGTCGTTTTTTGCAAAGCATATCGGACAAGGGGACTTCGACTTCACTCCACGGATTAGAGACATTACGCACCTAGTTATGTGTATCAGGACACAGTACAGCGCTATGAGAAGGTGAGGACGTACTGTTCCTCATAATCTGCGGACAACATGAGAACGATGGGGAAGAGCCACCGTTTCACACCATCGCCACACTCAACCCAACAGCCGGTCTTCGAATGTGAAATGATAGACCAGATGATCACGAAAAACAATTCGTGCCATACCGCTCGTTTGAAATTTGCGAAGGAGGACTTATTATGATCGTCTGAATCATCCTTGATCTGGAAAACACTTAGCAAAGGGGAAGGGGTGCAGTTATGGACGTACATCGACTGGAAGCCATCCGACAACACACCCACCACCAAAACCATTACCATTTCGAATGGCTGTGGGGAGGTTGGCACAACGTGCGATGACTGGGTACCCTGCTGCTGTCCCAAAGCTAGAAAGCTTTGTTTTGTCGGCGTATAGTATAAAGGCGAGAGGGTTCCCCAGCCATGGATCAGCGATGGCTTACATAATTGATGGGCCAGCCGACGGGTAAAATCTCCCATAACTCATGGACAGCCGACGTCGGCCGACGTCGGAGAATCTTCCATATTTCATGGGTCAGCCGACATCGGCTGGCGGACCAAGGCATATCAGAACATAGAGAGTGTGAGTCGGACCAGAAATCATCTCCGAACTCCCCTGCACTGCTCCACCTACTAAGACACTGTTGGTCCGACATGGTTCTATCTCCACATGCTAGTGACTAGATATCTCCTCCCCCTAACCTTCTCCGATTCTTAGAGTGTTTATTAGATCACTTATTAACATAGGCCACAATATCATAGCCAAGTAAGCTGCACTCTACTCCGCCACTTGGTCCGACCACTTGCAAGCCAGTGGTTAGAATAGAACACATCTCCATACACTGTGGTGCAGGTGGGTATCAACAGTGTTACAACTACATACATACCACTGGTAGGACCAGTGTGCATTTCTGCAGTCTGGTAAGTATATATCCACTCCTCCATCCTGGTCTAACAGCTTGCACACTACTGACTGGACTAGGGGGAATCTCTACACTTTGAAGAGTACATGTCCACTTCTGAACACCCTTCATCGGACCAGGGTACATCTCCGCACTCTGGTAAGTAGGTGTGTTCTCCTCCATCTCGGAGCAACCACTTGCACACCACTGTCTAAAC
>WTXK01000274.1:0-63000 GCA_025769895.1 Lactarius psammicola
TCTTGACCGATAACTTGGAGTGTAAAACAACAGCTTAGCATATTATTTAAAGCTGCAGAGCATGACAAGTGCTATGTTTCCTGATTATGGTGGATTTACTTCATTGCGCTTAAAGCGCTGTCTCGTTTTTCTTATTCTTGTGCGGCCTTTCTCATGGTCTATTTTCGTCTTTCCGTAGTTTACTTTTGTGTTCTCATGTTTCACATCGTGTTGCTATGTTATTTTGTTTACTTACTTACTGTTTCAAGCTTGATGCCTCAGGTATTTACTTTACGGTAAAAAAATGACACTGTAATGTGTCAAGTCTCATCATACGTTACATCACACTTACTACTTACTGTGTTACGCTAGTGTACGAGTACTTATAAGGCTCAAAAGGGGCCTTTGAATGTAATTGACTTGCTTCGTGTTCATTCTCTCACAGCGTGAACCCCTTGCCATCAGTTGAAGTCTTCGCATGTGCTCGAAGACCACCCGTTTTTACCGACTAAACAGGTTCACACGGGCCATAACCGTATCAGATTATGTCTCAGTAAGACAAGCCATTACATCTACATTCCAAGTTGACCTACTGTCATAGAATTGATACAAACAATTATTGAGGGCATCCCGTCAATGGAGAGACTTGAAGAATAGGATGCAGACTGGGCTTGGGTATCAGGTGGAGCAAGAGATACCTCAAGATGGATCCATGGCCATATTCTGCCCCACATGTTCACAGCCTGGGATAAATCTTCTGATGACTGAAAGATGAAATATCCCCAGTATGTAATATGATTTATTTCTTCTATCCTTTTTCTAACAAATTCACCTCAAGGGATCATCTCATTAGGACGTTTATCATGGATGGGAACTTCTCCACTGAGCATATAAGATAATGGACAAGGGAGAATGACATTGCCCTGTCACCTGAAATGGCATTCTTGGCCAATCCAGATCTCTACAAGGCCCACCTCCGAAGTGGAGCAGAGATGGTTCAGATAAGTGTAAATTCATTCTTCCTTGGATCTAGCTATATCCTGCTATAGCCCAGTACATGTAACACATACAAGGCTATCGAACAAGCAAATTCAAGTAGACCACACTTGGATGTTACAGGCATCAGAGCAACTGCCTGTCACCATGGAGTCTTTGTTCCAACATCTGTAGTGGACTTCTAGAAGGAGAGCGGTAAGCAAGTTGGTTGAGAAGTCTTATGTAGGAGCTGACCTATTACGTCCTGATAGGCAGATAAATATGGACTATAGCATCTGCAAAGCACTCTCCTACAATATGGAAGGACATTCCCTGTGGCCCTTGTCATGTATGATATTATGTGCCAATATCATGTTAACTTCAAGGAAAGGGTTGCAAAGAGCCCAGGCCTATCTCTGTCCAGCTCCATGGAACTCCGCACTGGCATTGGACTGTTTCACATTCATGGACATCAAGATTCCTGTTTGCCCCGCTATTCTCCAAGCTTCATTCCTGGAGCAAAGCAGGTCGATGGAGAAATAATAGAGACACTGTGGGCCCCTCTAAACAATATTTCTAGAAGCCTATGTGGAATGACATTGGCTCATTTGCAAGAAGTCCTTGATGCCCATATGAACCATTCCAACTGGAAGAAGATGGTCCACATTGGTATGTATTGTCCTATCATTTACCATGTGCATCCTGAAAATACATCCAATGTGATAGTTCCTTCACTTCTCAAGCGTTGGAAGTGCCTTAGAGGATGGCCTGGCACTAAGTGCTGAGGCATTCATGGCTCTCATCAAGCGCTTCAAGAAGCAGACCAAAGGATGGCTGAAAGGATGATCAGGCTGCTCAGTGGAGCAGGGACCTCAGTCCTGAAAGCTATGGACATATATGACACTGCCAAGGAAAAGGGTAGGAAACATGTGGCCCTCTGATCTGATCTAAACTTATGAATATGATAAGCTCCATCTTGTGTGAATGATCCAGCAGGAGCTTGTTTTGGAGGAGAGTGGTGACAGTTCAGTCCATGGGCAGATCTCATGGATTGCTTGTGGTCTTAAAATTCAGGAAATGCAGTAAGTGCATCTGAATGGTTGTCATCTCCCCATCTAATATTTGTGAAGACTGGCCATCAGATATCAGCTCCGAACCTATGGATCACAACATACATCTGAGGAAGCTCAAATCATTAAAAATAAGTGTTCCCATCTTCAGAAGCTTATAGACATGTTTGAGCATTGGGCAGACTCATACCTGCTCCACTACAGATTCACAGAGGATGCTTCTACATTACCTCTGGGTGATTATTCAGAGTTTGACCATGTGGACAGTGTAGATGGTTCTGGTGCTTCACACACTACTGGTCCATCATCCCCAACTCACCGCCATACTCCATGCACCTCCAACGGCTCTGGGATCAATAATGTGAATGCTGAAGACATATCCATCCTCCTTCCCATCAACTCTTGGATGGGAATGGTGCTGCAGCACAGTGTCCAGTCCCTTGTGGAGAAGGAAGCTAGGCTGCGATATGCACAGGCAACTGGCTTAATTCATAGCATGCACCTTGCCCTTGGCTTTAAGTCTGCCCTGTTCCATGACCAGGTCTGACCTGCTAACACACAGTGGACCAAGACCCGAGCTTGGGATGCCATCCACAGTGTCAACACTACTGTTCATCAACATGCCCAAAATTATAGCATGGCAAGAGATTCATTTCTAAAGATTAGAGATGCATATAAGGGTGGATCAGAGCTACCAGAGCTCTGGTTGGAGGACCTCCATGTCAACACAGCAATTCTTGGTGCAATGCAGGTTGGACAATGTAACACTCAGCTTTCCTTGGATCTGGAGCTTTGGTACAACTGTTGATCAAGATGGAACATGGATGGATGAATGTAAGTGCCAAAAACAGGGTTACATTTAACTCACTTATAGAGTGGACAGTTAACAGGGTTCATTGGCTTTGTGCTAAGGCTCAGTTCCAGAGATGGATGGAGGAGCAGGCAAGCCTTCACAATAAAGCTGAATGAGTTCCTGCATATTTTCATGCTAAGGTGGAGCAGTGGAAGGTACTTATGAGTAAAGTGGCACAGAGGTCATAGCATGGCCATGAGGCATATGCATCACAGCAGATGTATTTGTAGGAGGAGCTTTTCAGAAGCTCAGAGAAGGCCCATTCTCCTATCACATCTGCTCCACTGCAAGAGTTTAGGGGTACATCAGTGTATCTGTCTTAGGTTTATTGTGTTCTCCCTTCTGTGCAACTACCATTACTGATACTGGCTTAACACAATACTCTAGTTGCTTCCACCCTTTCACATAATGCAGAAGCTTTAGTCTACCTTCCACTCTCAGTTAGTCTTTCATTCTCTTCACAACAACTGTTCTCCATCTCCATATCTGCTCCTGTTATGCCCTAGCAGGGGTGTTGTATAAAGGGTGGTTTAAGGGTTCAGAGTATCTATGAAGGCACACACTAATAGATGAGCAAAGACGTCTATTGTCTATGATGCTATGACTCTAGTAGTGTCTAGACAGTGTTGTGCACAAGGTGCACAACTAACTTAGTGGTAGGACACCTAGTCCAAAGTGTAAGACACTTCTCTATGCCTAATCTTCGTGGCGAACTAAGTCAATCAGGTGTGGTGTTGTTATAGTACAACTGCAAAGACTTCGAAGGAGGGTTGACTTGATTAGAGTCAAGGGAGAGGGTTCACAAGATGAGAGAGAGACGGTTTACACCAAAGATACAAAGGCAAGATTGCTAGATTGCAAATGAAGCCAAGTCTGGCTTCCTACAGTGTAAAGTACAAGTATATATACTGCTCAAGTCCCAAAGATGAGCATACAAGTGCAGACACATGTAAACGTGGTTATCAAGGTTTTCTTTATCAGAAGCACAAGGCGAAATGGAGCAGGCCACATCCAGAACAAAGGTATGCACAAATGGGGAAGGGGAAGGGAATGAACCAAAGTAGTGGTAAGGAAGACATACATGTGAAAGTGACTGAAGCGTCCAGATCATAACAGCTCCACCTGTCATCTCCTATTTATTGCCCTGTGATAGAGACAATGCTTTGAATGATAGTAATGATATGATGCATTATTTGTGAATAAGTGGTTAGGTTATTGTGTGGAACTGGACAGCTGCTGACCCTAGTGGAGTTATGCACCAGTTGAACCATAGCTTGCAAGTTGATGGATCAAGGTGAAGCAGTGGATCTTAGCTCACTAGAATGTGGAGATATATCATGGCTTGACATGCATAATGTATGTGGTTATATGATTTAAAATCTATGTTTCAGAGTGTGTAAATGTACCCTGGTCCAACCAGCATTATATTGTGGTCAGATTATGCAAGGGATGGAATAGCCAAGTAATATTTGTACCAGTGTGTGGACATGCACACTGGTCCAACCAGTAGTGTGACAGCAGTTGGATCAAGGTGGGGGAATGGACATCTACTAACCAGAGTGCAGAGACATACCCTTGTTCAACCAGTACTGTGTAAGTGGTTAGACCATGTTTAAGGAGTTTACATGTGTTTCCTGAAGTGTGGATATGTATTTTATGAAAAGTAGTGTGCAAGTTGTTTTATTAGAGTGGAGGAGTGGAAACATACTTACCAGAGTGGTCGGAGAAGTGCAGGGGTGTCAAGAGATGATTTCTCGTCCAACTCACACCCTCTATGCTCTAATATGCTTTGTTTTACCAGCCAATGTTGAGTGACCCATGAAATATGGAAGATTCTCCAACATCAGCTGCCCATGAGTTATGGGAGATTCTGCCCGTCAGCTGGCCCATCAATTATGTAAGCCATCACTGATCATTATGTGGAATGGCTCTCCTTAGAACTGGATGAGTGGCAGTTGCCAGGTGAGCACTTAGCTTATGCATGAACAGATACCTCCAAATGATCATGTGACTGTTAGGATGGCATGTGACTAGTCTAGAAGTGGCTGGAAGGCCATGAACTATGCCTTATCATAGCACCTTGGGGCACAATAGGCGAATGCATTATTATTGAACAAGACCCTTATCATTCTTATCTCACTACCCCCTATCCCCAACCTTATCATGGGCATGTGTATGTTTATCATTGCATATCACAGACTAATGATATCATTATCTCATGGGGCTGTGCCTATCATGCCTCATGGTCTCTTATCTCAGACTTTGCATATCTTGGTGTTCCTGGATGAGTCATTCCTAGGATTGCTGTATTAGGGTTTGCTGGGTTTAAACCTGCACCCTCTTGTGTATATAAGGGCCAAGGTTTTTGCTTTCATACCTTAGCTTTAGCAACTTGTATTCTTACCACCAATCAAGTCCCTTGCCTAGTGCTCTTCACCTAGTGCTCTGTCATCTTCATCTCACAGTGTGCTAAGTCAGGAAGCCTGCTAAGCAGCCCCATAGACAAGGGGAACCTCGGACCTCTCATGTTAACATTGAGCAAGTCAAAGCTGATTGCCTAGGAGAGAAGGGTCATACGACACAACTGGAGCACGCGATTAGTGATCACCTAGCACTAAGTCAACACAGGTGTGGTACTATGACAGCAGCACAGGGAAGCAAGATCTTGCAAGTGAGCAGATGAGAAGTCTGATAGCACAGAGTGAGAACTTGTGTTATATTATAGAAGAGGGAAACTAACCTGATAGCACAGAGTGAGAACTGTGGTATCAGGGCATACATGGTGTGCTACTTATACATGCTAAGATAATAGACCTTTGTACTATAATAAGATACAAGGTAGAGCATCATACAATAAGTAGAGTACAATAAGCCCCTAATACAATAGAGGGCAAAACAAAGGGAATGTACTTAGATAATAAGTACAATGGAAGGTAAAGTACAAAGGTATATCACATTAAGGATATAACAAAAGGAAAGTTCTAATGTGTACTACAATAACAAGCCCTTGTAATTGTTCTATACATATGATGTCATAGATAACAAGTCCAAGATTGTAAAGATCATAATAATCTAATCTACATAAGTCCTGTATATTTAATCTTATCTAAAGCAGTCCATATCTGCATAAGTCCATTGAGCCACTAAGTGTGCACAGGTCACTTATCAACAGATGGATGGACAGTTAGAGCAAACAAACCAATGGTTAGAACAATACCTCCAGTTCTGATGCAATGAAAGACAAGATGACTGGAGCAAGTGGCTGCCATTCACAGAATTCACACATAATCAGTGGCCAAATGCAACAACAAAGAAGACCCCATTTAATTTGATCATGGGATATATACTGAAAGTTAAGTGGCCAATGAACAGTTACATACTGTTGGTGGAAACCAGGCTTTCAAAGATGGAGCAAGTTTGTAAAGAAGCACTCAGGAATATCATGCAGGCTCAAAGGATGATGGCTTTGAGAAACAAAGGGAACAAACATTTCAAGCCATACAAGAAGGGAGATCAAGTTTGGATAGAGGGAACAAACATCAAAACCCTGTACCCTATGGCCAAACTTGAACCAAAGAGACATGGGCTGCTTAAGATTCTGGAACAATTGTTGGAAGCAGTATATCAAGTGGAGTTACCTCAGCAATGGAAGATCCACAATGTGTTTCATGCAAATCTCATAACACCATACAAGGAGATGGAACTACATGGGCCAAATTTTACCTGTCCACCTTCTGATCTAATTGATGGAGAACCAGAATATGAAGTTGAGAAGATTCTGGATGCATAGCAGAGAGGAAGAGGGCACAAGTTGCACTTCCTAGTCAAATGGAAGGGGTACCCAAGCAGTGACAACTCATGGGAGCCAAAGGAAAATTTACATGCCAATGAACTGATAAAGGAATTCAAGCAGAGTGTTAAAAGCAAGACCAAGGGGATAAAAGGGAGAGGGGATACTTGTCCCAGAGTTATCCACACCTCACCCTCTTGTTCCTCTACTCCCACCAACCAGCTTTTATGACTTCCCTTAGACATGTCGACCCCTGCTCCCTCTCCTAAGATCACTACTCCCTCTGCATCTCTGTTGGAAGCACCAACCAACACCCCCCATGCTATCTCCACTCCCAGGGAGGCAGCATCTCCCCAGTTGATCCCCTTAAAGGTGGCCTTGTTACCAGCTTCAACAGTCTCAGCCCTTGAGCTGATCCCCTTGATGGCACCCACCACTTGTGCATTAATGGTCTCAACTGAGGAGGGACTTTACCCCAAACCTGAATGTTCCCAAGAGTCCTCTCTGTCTCCACCTAAAGCCACTGACATAACTGTGCTGCTTAAAGAAGAGAAAGGGAACACCACCTCCTCTCCAACATCAGAGAATGATGTTGGAACTGCCTTGACCCTGATATTGGATGCAGACAATGAGGAGAAAAAGGAGGATGATGAAGAGGACCCCTTTAACCCCCTGAAGTGGGCTTACTCTATGACCAAGGTACCCAGGATTGAAATTGTGGTCACAGTTAAGGTGGAGTGAGTCACAGAAGAGCCAGAAGAAAAGGTCAAGGAGGATCAACTCCCTAAGAAGCAGGAAGAGGAGTCAGAAGATGGATCCTATGTGGTTATATGCAGGTGATGAGCAGGGCCCACCATACACCAATGCTATGGCCGCAATGAGGTGAAACACCTCATTAGAAACTGCCCTAGGCAAAAGGGCAAGGGTAAGAAGGCCCAGAAGAGCAAGACTCCACAAGCTCAGTCCACTTGCATGGAGGTAGTTGATAAACCACAGTTGTCAAACCTCTTGGAGAAGAAAGAGGAGAAGACAAAAGAAAAGGACCACAGCATCTGTCCTAGATGCAGAAAGGTCAATGCACACATAGAGCTTAAGTGCCCAGTGTATGAAATGTGCAGGAAGTGTGGAAGGTATGGTCCCTTCTGGTTCCTGCAGCACTATGAGTGCCCTCCTTGAGTGCCCTCCTCAAGATTGTGGGGACCATTATGACTGGGATGAAGATTGCAACTACAACCTTTATTGAAAGAACAGGGATGACTGATTTGGTGAAGTCAAGGTGACTTCACACCTGAACAGGGGATTGTGTTATGACAGTACAATTTTATTTTATTTTTCATCACATAACCTTTCCTTCTGCCACACCCCTTTCCTATTGTTCTCATCTTCTTATTGTCTGACTGCACATGACCCTAAGATGGGCATGTGCTTTACAGTATGACTCGAAGTGCCTATTGTTCATAGCATGTGACTCAGTATAACTAGAGGACCCTATTGTCTGTTGATAAGTGACCTGTGCACACTTAGCAGCTCAAAGGACTTATACAGATAATGGACTGCTTTAGATTAGATATACAGAACATGTAGATTAGATTATGATCTTTACAATCTCAGACTTATCTATTATCAATGACATCATATGTACAGAAACAATCACAAAGGACTTGCTATTGTAGTACATGTTAAGACTATCTTTTGTTACTTCCTTATTATGATGTATCCTTGTTCTTTACTTTCCTTGTACTTATTGTTTAAGTACATTCCTTTTGTTTCAACTCTATATTGTTATAGGTCTTATTGTACTGAACTTATTGTATAAACACTCTTCCTTGTATCCTATTGTAGTACAAGGTTTATTGTTCTCAGATGTATAAGTAGCACACCATGTATGCCCTAATACCACAGTTCTTATCTCTGTGCTATCAGGTTAGTTATACTTCCCTCTAATGAAGTACAGTTCTCATCTCTGTGTTATTAGACATCCCATCTAGCTCTTACCTGCAAGATCTCTCTGTACTACTGCTTCCCTGCACTCTCATATTCTCACCACAGTCCCCAAGTCCACTGTGAGGATGAGTTTCTTCACCTATGCTGTTCATCATTGTCCTCTAGTGCACTATGTTCAATGGTGACATCATAGCTCATCTCTGACTTGCTATAACTATGGACACCTTATTGTTCCTGTGACCCATTGTTCAAGTGACCTTATTGTCTCTTATGATGCCTATTGTGGTTATGACTCTATTGTTCTTATATTGTATAAGTATAGAGCTGTCTTTGGCCCTAAGCCTTAGACTTGACTTCTTGTATCTTATAGTATATTGAACATAGCAGTCTTTAAACCCCTCCCCTATCTGATCCACTTAAGATCTTCTCTCTACATCATCTGACTTAAGAGGTGATCACTTGTCATCAGGAACTCTCTAAGTTCTCTTTGAACTTAGTACTTAAACAACTAATCCAGACCACTTGTGTTTTGTCAGTGGACTAGTGTTGACCTTTACCCATGATGGGTGAACATCCCTACCATAATGTAACATGTGTGCACTCAGCAGCTCTAAATAAACTTATGTAGATAATGGACTGCTTTAGATAAGATATACAGGACTTATGTAGATTATATTATATGTATGATCTTTACAATCTTGGACATTTCTTATCTATGACATCATTGTACACAACAATCACAAGGACTGATATTATTATATGCATATTGTACTTTCCTCTGTTTTATCTTTTTTTTTTTTGAATCCATTTTTATGCACCTGAGGGTAGAATACCCTATGTAGCACTACACTTTCAATATACTATGTTCTGTGTCTCCTTCCTATCCAAAGCCTCACTTTCTATCTTAGAACTCCCCCATCCCTGGTTGGGGACAGCTTAGCTTCTTGTCAAGTGTTGAGGTTGGCAGGGCGTGCTTGGTGCCAGGGGATGAGGTGCAATATCAGTGTGCTTGGGTTGGACTTGATTGGACACTTTCTATGTTGTCCACCTTCCTCTTCATGTCTTGAATGAACCACAGTTGGTTTGGCAAGTTGTGGAGCTGAGTGATTGTGAAGTGCTTGCATTCTTATGTTGGTGGTTATACTTGTTGTTAAGTGTTGGTTGTGTGTGTCACTCTTGGATAGCCTCTGAAATTTCCTTCATCTCTTCCCGTTCCTCCCCTCCTTTTCCCATCCTTTGTAAATCTCCCCATCTTATGAATATATGTCACTACTTGGGCCATGGTTTCAGGGTTTGAGATCAGATTTGTGAAGTCCTTCTCTGTATTCCTGTGCTTTTTAATAAGTGCCAATCTTTTGTGTGCATATGCTGGGCAGTCTAGCAAGAAGTGCTGCACACTTTTGGTTTGATGTCTGCAGGCTGGACAGCTTGCACTGTCCATCTGTTTAAATCTAAATAGGTAGGTGTTCAGCAGAAAGTGACCCACTCTCAGCTGGTATAACCAGCTGGCGCCCTTCCTAGATAGTTTTGAATCGCTGATCAGCTTTATGAATTTCACAGAGGGAATAGTGGTATTAAATCATTTGAGTTTGGCCACTTGTGGGGAGTCCTCCCAGTCTTTCTTCCATACATCTTTAAGTGCATTTTTGCAGAATTGTTTCACTGCTGATTTGTTTATTGCAGCAGTTTTTTAAGCATTCTTGGTAGGTTAGCTAACGGTGAATTCTTCCCCTCTACTGCTGCTTTTGCTTCTTTGTCTGCTTGTTCATTGCCTTCTATTCCAACGTGACCTGCGGTCCACCATAGTTTGAGCTTGAAATTTGTCATGCCTTTGACCTTGTGGATGTGCAATGTGCCTGGTCTAGACATGTATCCACCAAGTAGTGCCCAGATCTGTTGCCTGGTGTTGTAAATGCCCCAATTGTGGCCATGTTGTCTTCTCCAATGGCATAGCTTGTTCTGCCTGATTTTTCAGTCTTGATGAGATGTAACCCTAACATTAGACCTACTAGTTCAGCTTTGAAGACCATGTGATGCTTGACCATTCCTAGATGATAGTGCAAAGTCTGGGTCTCTTTACCCAGTCTGACCAGTATGGCCACTGCCCCCACCTTCCTGTCTTGCATCAAACCATCTAAGTAGACTCTAATTTCTTCGTTCCCATCTGCATCTGCTTTCTTGGAAGCCTCTTTGTTGGCTGCAATATCTATAGTGAATGGTCTTCTGTGAGCCTTGGCTGGGTTTCTGCCTATGGATGGGATGGTTTCATATTTGGCCAGTTTAATGTCAAAGGATTGCATCAGATTGTGCAACGGGGCTCTGTGCCTTTGGATCTTCTTGTTTGCAGCTTTCCTCACAGGCTTATATAATGGGTGTTGCAGTGGGAGGGTTGCAATATGAGTCACTGCCCTGAATAGGTGCTTTTCTACCTCTAAGTTTAATGGGAGGGTGAAGGTGTGCACATTTAGTGTGTCAGTAGGTGAGGTGCATAGCCTGCCTGTGATGGCTATCGTGCCTGCTCTTTAAATGGTATTCAGCTTGTTCTTGTGTCTTTTTGTTCTTCCCAGAGCATAAGTTACTCCTTTGCTACCTATTTGACTCCCCCATATATCAATGGCATATAGGGTTCCTGGAATTGCAACACATCTGTACAGTTGCCATGCATGTTTCAGGGTGATGCCCCAGCTTGGTGTGGTGGCACACCTGATTTGGGACACCCATTTTGTCCCTTTTTCCAATGCGTAGTTGCGCTGTGTTCCCCAGTCCAGGTGTTGGTTAAGGAAAATACCTAAGTATTTTGTGCTTTTGGCTGGCTCTAGTGTGGTGTTAAGTAGTTCCATGGGGCATCTCTCCTTTTTGCTATTCCTGTGCACAAAAGTCCATTAGCACAAGTTTGCTAAATTTGAAGCAGGAATTGTGGTCCTTAGACCATTTGATTGCTCCTCCCAGTCTTGTCATCATATTTGCAAGGGTTTGATGCATTTCTTCAAAGCTTTTCCTGAACACTATGAGGATGGCGTCATCTACATAAGCCATGGCAGACTCATTTCCATCTTCTGGTATGTCTAGGATGTCCACATTATAGAACTGATACAGGATCATTAACAGTGGGTTGCCCTGTCCTATCCCATTGTCTATCAGGATAGCGGGTGAGGTATAATCATTGAATCTTAGCAAGGTTGAGTGTTCTTGCAAGAGGTTTTATGTGAATTTGACTAGCACTTTGGGGACTCTCCACATTTTCATGTTGTGTATTAGCCTCTCATTTACTGCATTTGGGAAGGCTCCTTCAATGTCCAGGAAAAGGACTGAGGCAACCCTCTTTTTGCACCAGGCATCCTTAATCTGATACATAAGCATGTGCATGGCATCTGTGGTGGTGTGGGCCAGGCATCCTCCATAGTAATGTGCTAAGAGGAGTTCATGCTTTTTGGTGTGGAATGTAAGCTGCTTCACTATTGTGGAGGTGAGGACTTTGGCCATTGTATTGAGGAGCGCTATCAGTCTGTATGCTTTGAGGATGTTGTACTTAGGTTTGCCTGGCTTTCTTAGGACTATGGTCATGAATGTTTTCCATGGGTCATAATAAAACATTTTCTTAAATATGGCTGCATAAATTTCCCAGAGCCCATTAACCAGCATGTCAGCACATTTAATAAGCACGATGTTTGGAATACTGTCAGGGCCTGGTACCTTGAAGGGGCTTAGGTGTTCTATGTGCTTGTGGATCACTTCCTTTGTGATTGTGTTGGCAAGGTATACCAGGTCAGGGTAGTTTTGATCTTAGAGGCTGTCTTATTGGCTTTGGGGTTTCTTTGGGAAGAAGATCTTTGCTAAAGCTTTGCTCTTGTCTTTGTTGTTGCTGGCTGTAGTCTTGCCTTCTGCTTGTGCTTTTTTGAGGCTTGGTATCCTGGTTTTACCCCCATCACTGGCTTGTGCAGAGATGTACTTGTGTGCCATCCACATGTCTGGGTCCATGGCTTTTTCCAGCCAGTCCCACCAATGATGTTGCTTGACATATTTGATGGCATCATTGTACTTCCTGCATGCCTTCACAAGATCTTCATGCACATGGTGTTCAGGCCAACTTTTAAGCTTGTACACTGTTTGTCCCAAGTTGTTTGCTTCCCTGTGCAAGAGTTTCAGCTCTTTCAACCACCAGCATTTGGACTTAGCATTAATGTCTGAGGTAGGCACTTCAGCTTTAATGGTGTCTTGAATTGCCTTTGTTAGATTGTTGCATTCCCAATTTAGGAATGTTTGTGTGTGGATGTGTGATGGGAGCCCCAGGTGGGCTAGGTTGTGCTTGAGTGTGTCGCCAAAACTTGTCCAGCCTACTTCCTTGAAGTTTTGATGGAGTTTTGCCAGAGCTTTGGATATCTCCATGTTGAGTGTTACGAACCCACCCATACAACCTGCGAAGACAAGGCCATGGGGCATGACTAAGCAAGAGTTATGGCACATGACGCGGGAGCAGATAAATGAATACTCTCTGGATAAAGGAGAAGAAGAAGTCTGGCAGATGTTAGCTGACTTGATACGGATTACGAGAAGTACAGGACCTTACTAATACTTATGACTGGGTTAGTAAGAGTATATGTGTCATGGACTTATTGTATCAGTCAGCAGTAGAATCACATGTCTTTATAGACTGTGAGGCAGAACTGCTATTTGTTGTACGGATTGGAGAGGAGCTTTAAAGCTACCTCGATATATGTATATAAGTCGTCGTATTGAGACCAAGGCTCTTCAGCTTGGTCTTCTTCAATTTCACTTCCGACTTGTATCCCTTCTCTCGTAGCAAGGATTCCATTGCTCCTTCTCTTTGTCGACGATTAGCACAAGGACACAAAATATTGTCTTGTTGCTTTGAGTTGTATACTTCACTAAGTTACATACTCATCAGTGTTGTGTTGCCTCTAAATTGCCTAAGTTAGGCCTACGCCGTGAAAGCATAACATTAAGACCAAGCTCTACAACCGTGGCGACCTTTCCGACAACCGCAGAACGCTGGGTTAACTTTCAACCCTATTTCATAGAACGAAGAGGAGCAAGGAATGTACCCACCAGATATCTCAAGGCTGCAAGGTGGAGGATGAACATGGGACCTGAAGGATATTACGTAGACACTTCAAGACCAAATCGGTGGTGTCCAGTTGAATTCAATTTCGAAGCAATTTGCTGGACTCGAATTAGAGAAAACCCTAGGGGTAACAATTGGGAAGTAGTTGCACCTGCCGAGGGCAATTTACGTTGTGATATTCACACAAACGAAGTAGTAATTTGATCAGAGTGGGGACCTATCGACGGCGCACCAGAAGAAACTCACTCTACAAACTCTCGAACTCCAGCTCCAAGTGAAGCTAGTCAGGAGACTGAAGAATCAGGAGAGGAAGGCGACAAAGATGAAGAACAGGAGGAAGCCATCGAACAAATCACGGAACTTACCAATCAAATCTAAATAGTGGAAGAACCCGAGAGGATCCAAGTAATGGCCACTGAAACCATACAAGAACCTGTCAGGGAACGAATTGAAGAACCAAATGAGCAGCTGTTCATTAATCTGGAAACAGGACATGTGATGACAGCTGATGACATCGCACTATATCGAGCAATAGGATCCGATCGTCCCGATCCTCCCTCAGGAGGAGGAGGAGGACCCCCAGGAGGAGGAGGAAGAAGACTTCCCAATGGAGGAGGCAGACTCCCAGGAGGTGGATTTCCAGGAGGCGGATTCCCAGGAGGCGGATTTCCAGGAGGAGGGCCCCCAGGAGGAGGACTGCCAGGCGGAGGAATACCACCTGCAGGAGCACCCGGTCATCAATCAGACAAATTCATTGGAAATGCCCCACAAATATTTACAGGGGATCAGCTCAAAGCGGACGAGTTCATAACTCAATGGTCGTTATACTGGGGAGTAAACAATAATAACCCCATCATGACCAATGCTTACCGACGATCAATGCTTTTTCTCACATACATTCAAGGAAAAGCAGTAAACGAATGGGTCATGAACATGAGCCAATGGCTCAATCAACAAGTGACTGGCAGAGTGCCTGAACAAACACCGGATTTATGGGTAGAGACGGAAAGAGCATTCCGAAGAAGATTTGCAAATACTCTCGAAAGGGAGCAGGCACAAGGGATGCTGAAACAAGGTCTGAAAATGAAGGAAGGAGATCTCGATACGTACATCACGGAGTTTGAAACTCCGGCACAACAAGCAGGATATCGGTTAAGTTCCGTTCAAACTATTGATCTATTCACGGATGGACTCCCACGACCTTTATTTGAAAAGGTGTTCCAAATGGATGATCCACAAACATTTGAAGAATGGAAGGATGTGGTTCGACAAAGGCAACAACAATATATCCATATGAGGGCAAAATTGGACGCTCATAAAGGTCAAATTCCGAAACCGCGTGGATTCACCAACAAAGGAACGATGCCAGGGAATCTTCCCAATCCAAATGCGATGGACACGTCAGCTGATAGAAGCAGAGCACGACTAGCTGGATCCAAGGACATTGACTACACACAGCTGCCTTACTCCCCGCCCAATCGGGGCAGAGGTCGAGGAGGAAGACCAAATGGAAGAGATATTACATGCTACAATTGCGGAAAGAAAGGACATATTAGCCACAATTGTTATCAAGCGCGGGGACAAGGCCAAAATAGTCAAGGAAGATCTACGGATACCGAACCCATCACCATACGAAACACGGTATCTGGGATGACGGAGGAAGAACAAGCCCAATACTGGATGGGACAAGTGGCGGAATTAGGAGATGGAGTAAAGGATCTGTGGACAAAGGAGGGTTTTCAGGACACCTGAACCCATCGGCCTGGGTGAGGGCGGTCAATTGTAATTCTGTTATTATCACGCGCTATTGATCTATGCAAATTCCAGTTTTGATAAGAACAAATTACTCAAAGGCCGACATCAGAGTCCTTGTAGACTCAGGAGCAACCGACAATTTCATCAAACCCTCTTTTGCAAAACGAATGGGGTTAGGGATGAAACGATTGGAAAGACCCCGCAAAATATGGAATATTGATAATATGGAAAACAAAGCGGGACATATTACTCATTGTGTGGATCTTGATGTGCAAACTAAAGGAATCCACAAGGAAATGCGGTTCCTGGTGACAAACACAGGACAAGAGGAAATGGTGCTAGGATATCCCTGGTTAGCCCAATACGAACCAAAGGTCAGCTGGAGACATGCCACTATCAGCGAAGATGCTCTTCCCGTAGTCCTCCGATCAATTAACCCAAGAAAGGAGGGATCGATAATTGCAAAAGCATTAACAATCGTTGATAAAGATCGGATTGTTAAACAACTGGATCAAGAATGTTCCATCAGAACTACGGCAACAGAATTGGCAATAGCGGCAAAACAATACTCCGTTAAAGCTGAATTACCCAAGGAATATCAAGAATTCTCCCACCTATTTAATGAAGAAGCTTCTTATCGATTTCCACCATCTAGACCATGGGACCACACGATCGAGTTCAAAAAAGGGACACCGGACACCATCAATTGCAAAATATATCCCCAAACACAAGATGAGGATAAGGCGCTCAAGGAATTCCTGACAGAACAATTGAAGAAGGGGTATATTCGACCATCAAAATCCCCTTATGCATCACCTTTCTTCTTCATCAAAAAGAAAGATGGGAAATTACGACCAGTACAGGATTATCGGAAGATCAATGACTATACCATCCGAAATCAATACCCCTTACCCCTTATCTCCGATCTCATATCTGATCTTAGCAATGCTCACATCTATACGAAGTTAGATGTACAATGGGGATACAATAACGTAAGGATTAAAGAAGGTGATGAAGAAAAAGCAGCCTTCAAAACCAGATATGGCTTATTTGAACCCATGGTGATGTTTTTCGGATTAACCAATTCCCCGGCAACATTCCAGACAATGATGAACTACATATGTAGGGATATTATCGCCAAACACGACAATGGGGAACAACGATATGGGTTTACATGGATGACATCGGAATTGCCACCAAGATTGGTATCGATCTTCAAGCACATATTGAAGCAGTCAAAGATGTTTTACGGGTATCAGCAGAGCATGATCTATACTACAAACTGGAGAAATGCACGTTCCATGCGCCACAGATGGATTACCTGGGGGTAATCCTTGAAAAGGGGGTAACACGCATGAACCCTGTAAAAATCGAAGGCATCAAAAATTGGCCTAGACCTAATAAAGTAAAGGACGTACGATCTTTTTTGGGTTTTTGCAATTTTTACCGACCATTTATCCAAGGATTCGCCACACATGCCAAACCGTTGAACAAATTGACAAAAAAGGAAACGGAATGGCAATGGACGGAAGAACAAGAAAAGGCATTTCAAACCCTTAAAGATCTTGTGACCCAAGAACTGGTACTGGCACACCCAAATTTGGAAGAACCATTCAAATTGGAAGTCAATGCATCAGGATTTGCAGTAGGGGCAGTATTACTCCAAAGGAAGGAAAACAGAAAACGCCATCCTATTGGGTACTATTCAGCTACACTTAATGAGGCAGAACGAAATTACGATATCTATGACCTGGAACTACTGGCAATTGTGAAAGCATTTCGGCACTGGAGACCATATTTGGCAGGATCACCCCATAAGGTGAAAGTATTCTCAGATCATCTAAATTTACAATACTGGTGTTCTCCGCAGAAGATCAGCAGACAGGTAGCCAGAGAAGTCTTGGAACTTTCGGAGTACAATTTCGAAATTCACCATATCAAAGGGAAAGCCAATGGACGAGCTGATGCCTTATCACGAAGACCCGATTATGATCAAGGAGAACAGGACAATGAGGGAGTTATAGTACTCCCTGACCAAGTATTCGTCAGGAGAATGACAACAGAATCGATCAATGGAGTTACCGAAGTCCTGGAACCAAGAGACATGAATCCCGAAGACCCTGTGTTTAGTCAAGATCAAACAAAATTATCTTCGTGGGTAAACACTCACTGACTAAAGAAAATACAAGGGACATGGTACAAAGACGGAAAAAGGGTAGTCATGGGAGGATTATACGCAAGGGGAACACTGATCAAGGCTCATCATGATTCCCCTGTGTATGGACACCCTGGGATAAAAAGAACCGCAGAACTGGTGGCACAATATTACTGGTGGCCTGGAATGAATTACGATGTAAAGGAATATGTCAAAGGATGCGCTGAATGTCAACGCCACAAGATCAATACTAGGCCCATCAGAGCGCCCATACAGCCAATATATCCAAAACTGGAAGCAATGCCATTCGAAACTGTCACCCTCGATTTTATCACCAAACTTCCCACATCCCAGGGGTATGACACCATATTAACAGTCACAGACCATGACTGTAGCAAGGTGTCAATATTCATACCATGCAATGAGGAGATCACGGGTGAAGGGACAGCTAAACTATATGCCTGGCACGTATTTCTTCGTTTTGGGTTACCAAGCAAAGTTATCAGCGACAGAGACCCACGATTCGCAGGAAAATTCATGAGGGAACTGTGCAAGATACTAGGAATCGAACAGAATATATCAACGGCATATCATCCAAGAACCGACGGGCAGTCGGAAAGAACAAACCAGTGGTTAGAACAGTACCTTCGATTTTGGACCAATGAACAACAAAACAATTGGAGCGATTATCTCCCAATCGTGGAATTTGTTCACAATAACTGGCCCAACGAGACCACAAGGGAATCACCATTTGCAATCTTAATGGGATATAATCCACATGCTGATTGGATTGATAGGCCATCACCGATTCCTCAGGTACAATTACGACTACAACAAATGGGGATGATCAGACAAAAAGCCCAAGAACTCATGATCAAGGCACAAAGGTCATGGGTCAAACATAAAGAAACCCCGAAGTTTAAAGAAGGGGATCTAGTTTGGCTTGAAGGGCGTAATCTACGGATCAATCAACCGGCTGCAAAGTTAGCCGCTAAGCGACACGGCCCTTTTAAGGTTGCTCAGGTGATGTCCCCATACAGTTATCGATTGGAACTTCCCACGCAGTGGAGCATTCATCCAGTGTTTCACATTGATCTTCTCACCCCTTACAAAGAAACATTCATACATGGGCCAAATTACTCACAACCACCACCGGATCTTGTGGAAGGAGAAGAAGAATATGAAGTTGAGAAGGTTCTAGACGAACGGCATTTCGGCAGAGCAAAACGACATCAGTACCTGATCAAGTGGAAGGGGTACCCAGACTTGGAGAACCAGTGGGTCAACCAGGAAGATATATTCGCTGAAGAAGCGATAAGGGAGTTTGAAACTTCCAAGTCCGTTCCTAAGAAGGATAAAAGGAAAAGACACAATGAGCTAAGTTATTCAGCAAACACCACTGCTACTTTTCCACTCTCACATGCAATGTCTTCCTCCTCTGCCTCATCCTACTTCACCCCTGCCATCGTCCACGCCAAGCAGGAGCCCCAGTCCCTCGCCGCTCCCATCACCAATGAGGAGTTGGTCTCCGTCATGCGACAGTTTCCAGAACTCAGTGGGGGAACAGTGGAACCAGATCTCGAGTCTGAACAGTACCACGTTGTCAACCCCAACACTCGAGAAGTCTGCACCAACATTCCCCTCACAAGAGCCGAAATCGTGGGACTTTGCAGAGCTGTCCTGGATGGTGAACTCATCCAAGCGTCAGTATTCCGTGTATCGACAGCAACAGGAGAAACAGAAGCGATGGAGAGCAATGGCTCAGGAGTGGAAGGAGGAGCAAATATGGATCCGGGACCGGCAGATGATGAAAGCAGAGATGAAGATCTCTATCCCAATCGCCACAACTTCCTCATCCACTCGGAAGTCCAAGAAGGTGTGCAAGAAACCCCGCATCTATTGCATACAGATGGGACAGCAATGTATCAAGGAAACATCCAGTCTCATGGACATGTACTCTCCTTATCCCCAAATGCACACCACGCACGCCCGTCTCGCTGAAATCAAGAAGGTATTGCACCTTCAGGATTCGCCCACAACACTGGAGAAAACTTTGTCCATTTCCCCATCGAACACGAAGGCGTCACAAGGCAAGCGCGCTTCATTCAAGTGATAATGGGGCCCAACCCCATTGTAATTGGCATTATCGATGAGTCCGATTGAACTTATGCCAAGCCGTTATACGCTTACCCCACCTACACCTATGGAGCGCGCCCTTGCTATGCTGTGGAGGACATGGTGGTCTTCCAAGCATCGTTTGAGGACAAGGAGAAAGTCGACAAGGGACTTGAGGCCTTGAAAGACATATCCCTTCGCGCCGAAGTGCATCGTCTTCGTACTCTGCAACGTGAAGGGAGTCGACTTGAGCAAAGGCTGTACGAATTGGAGCGGGTTTTGGCAGACTTGGACAAGGAGCAGGACCAATCGGTAAAGAGATTGGAAAGAGCCAGTGCTCTGGATAGGGTAGAAGAAAAGATGGCTAGTTGGATCGATGGTGCGAGTTCCCGACATGGTCATCATGCCTGAAAAGGGGGTGATGATACGGATTACGAGAAGTACGGGACCTTACTAATACTTATGACCAGGTTAGTAAGAGTATATGTGTCATGGACTTATTGTATCAGTCAGCAGTAGAATCACATGTCTTTATAGACTGTGAGGCAGAACTGCTATTCGTTGTACGGATTGGAGAGGAGCTTTAAAGCTACCTCGATATATGTATATAAGTTGTCATATTGAGACCAAGGCTCTCCAGCTTGGTCTTCTTCAATTTCACTTCCAACTTGTATCCCTTCTCTCGTAGCAAGGATTCCATTGCTCCTTCTCTTTGTCGACGATTAGCACAAGGACACAAAATATTGTCTTGTTGCTTTGAGTTGTATACTTCGCTAAGTTACATACTCATCAGTGTTGTGTCGCCTCTAAATTGCCTAAGTCAGGCCTACACCGTGAAAGCGTAACATGACTGGGTATTGGATGAAGATGACAACAACACCTTTGTTGGAAGACTAGTAGTCACATGATCAAGTCACGTGATGAAGCCTAGAAGGTTCTGAAAGATGATGGAAGGATCGGACATGTGTTTGATGGCCCTGACAGGTGACAGGTCTTGTGGTTTCTTATCTGATGATCGTGGCATGTGTTTCACCTCATTGTGGTCTCATGATCGCCTCATGGATCAGTTCCTGACTGTATTATTCTGATGGACTTGTTCTATGTTTCACCCTTATCGCTGATACCTTATTGGTTCCTTTACTTCAGTTTCACATTCAAGAGGAGTTCTAATACTAGATCAGAGTAGTATAAGTACTACGCTACCTTCACTTGTATTCAGTAGCTTTGACTTCTTGGACAATCAGCCTAGTTCCTTGGGATTTCTCCTTTGCTTGCGCTCTCCTCCACTACAGTCCTAAAGTGGGATTCTATTCATTCATATCAACTTTAATTCCTGTCTGAAGGAGGACGTCAACATACCAACAGTTGTATTCCAGCAGGTCGACTTACACAAGGCTTTCCTCTTTATCAAATACAAGGAACCACATGCCTCAGTCAGGCAGACGTTCAGCTGAACATAACATTGAGGACTGTTATCACAGGGAGATGGTCTGTGTTGATTGATGCCTTGCTCACTTGGAATTGTGTTGCAAGTGACTAGTGCTTTGAGGGTATGTTCTGTGGCAAAAACATTGTCTAATCTTGTTCATTTCTTTGTTACATTATGTATATATGTGGGGGTCCCACTGGGTGATGCCATATCCATGCCCAAGTCAGCTACATTTCTGAGTAGGACCTCTGCCAAGTCCAGTGCTTCTCAAGTGAATAGCCTGTTGTCCTCTGGGTTGTCCCAGTATGGGTGGTGGCAGTTGAAGTCCCCCAACCATACCAAGTGGTGCACATTTTGCATCCTTTTCATACCCATGATTTGTTGGGTGTGTGCTCTATGATGGGACATAAGCTCCATTAGCGTGTTGTCTCATTCACAGTCATTGTAAATGTTAAACAGGGTTAGCATGCCCCATGTTTCTACAATGTGGAGTGCTGTTACATCCTCAGAGGGGAAGTTTATTTGCTCCCAGCTCTCCATAAGGATGTCTCCTCTGATGAGTATTGCTGATCTTGTCTCATCCAGGTGTTTGTTGTGTGTTGATGGGTAGATAGGGATCCAGTCCCTAGAGGTGATGGTTTTGTTGAGGAAATTGATGAAGGGTTCTTGCAGCACTACTATGTTGATATTGTACTCTGCTAACTTGCCACTACTGATGATGCCATGTTGACATGTTGGGGATTTGTTGATGTTTTGCTGCCAAATAGCAAGTGCCTTGCATTTGTTGTTGATTTGGTGTACCTTCATGCTTCATGTTGTTGTTGGAAGAGGCTTGCTGGGGGGTCTGTGAACACACCTGCGTGTTGTGTGCTGTTTTCTGCATCTTCTCTTGTGTTACAGGTTGCTTGAGTGGTTTAATCTCCTGAGGCAAATGTGCTTAAGTTGAAATAGCTTTCAAGTACTGCCTGCCTGCCCACTTCATTCTGGTTTTTCTGTTTGTTTTTCTTACCTATGGGGTGGGTGGGGAGTTGGCATTCAGTACAGTTGGGGGGTGGGAGGCTGGCTACCATGAAATGGTCTGAGAATTTGTTGTCAAATGGGATTCTATTAGGACACATTGTCAGTGTTCAGTCTTTTTTTTTTTTTTTTTTTTTTTTTTTTTAAACCATGTTTATTCTGGGGCAGTAATCTAATACAAGGCCAGTCGAGTGCGCAATTAAGGACTCATTGAAGGGTCGGTTACATCACCTTTCCCCAGGATCATGTGTTGGGGGAGGATAGGTAAGGAAGGAACGCCCTATCACAGGACGATGGGAAAAGACAGTCGTTAGGTAGCCACACAACCGTAAACAGTTGGCGTAAACAGATGTGGGAATAAGGGGTTGTGGGAGTTGGCCCAAATAAGGACCATCAACCCATGCGAAGAATAAAGTAAAATGTCCTGAAACGTAAGTAACAAGGCATGTGTCCGAAAAGAAGGGGGGAAGGATGGGAGGAAGACCACCCCAGGACAGTAAGGAAGGGGAAAACCGGAACAGAGCCGCACATGCGGCCTCCATCAGCTGCGTCTTTGACAGCCGTGGGAGTAAAGGGTCCATCAATCCGTTGGGGTCGGAAACCCCGAACCCACAACCCCAAACACGTCCCAGACCCGCTTACACGAGTTCCCCAAGGCAAGGACCCAGAGGCTCACCCAAACCTCTTAGTACTCGAGCCAGGTACTAAATATCAGCGGGGAGTTTAAGGGGAAAGAGGGGAGGGGGAAGCAGTGAGTCCTAGCCACCAGAGACGGTCCAGTCCAGCCAAGAAGGGGTCGCAGAGCGACAGTGAGGGGCGTCGACGTTTGGCAAGCCCAGTAAAACCCCCAAAATGCGTGCGAGAGGTGAGAGGCCTAGGGAGGAAGACCCAAGCCAGATGGTGAGGAAGGGGCGACGGTTAAGAAGTCCCAGTCGACGGGTAAGATGATGACCATGGGAATGACGGCCCATGTCAGAAAGGGTAAAATGAGGGCAATAGGCCCTGCGGGTTTTAAGAATGGTGAGCACAGGGATGAAGGCCTGCGTCAGGAGAAAGGGTAGTGGCCCCTGTGAGGCAGCCATGGAAGAGGACGAGGTTGAGAATGTTGGAGAAGCCAAAAGGCGGCAACTCCGAGGGGGTAGGAGGACAACGGTAAGGAAGTCCATATGGTGGGAGCATCAAAGGACGATGTCCCAGAGAGGAAGGGTGGACGACGACGGCGACGACGAAGTCCAATAGGTTATGAATGAGGGGAAGGGGGCCCCCATCGTCTACAACGATGACCCCAGGGGCCCCCAGCGAAACCTCAGCCAACGCACCAGAGCTCTAGGGAGATGGTGGTGGTACGAGGTCAAGAAGGGATGCAGTGTTCAGTCTTTGTCCATAGAGAAGAATACTAGATTGTTTTTAGGGTGGAACCCATTGTAGTCTTTGCATTTTCTAAGGAAAACTGGGCAGTCTCAGTCCCAGCTTGCATGTGAATCTGTTTTGCATGATACACAAAACCTCTTGAATTCTTCTATGCATGCTGATGTTCTGTGCCTCCTGCCACATGTGCCACAGGTATCATGCTGGGCATGACATTCTATGGCATAGTGTCCCCATTTTTGGCACTTCATACATTGCTTTGGTTCAAACTTCATCTTTCTTGGGAAGGTGCAGATGTTGCAGATATAGATGCCTTCTTGTAGAACTCTGTTAGCTTCTGCTGCTAATGAGAACAAAAAGGAGGCATGTGCAAATCTCTGGTCTATGGCACATCTTGTTATAATCTGGACGCTTCAGTCACTTTCACATGTATGTCTTCCTTACCACTACTTTGGTTCTTTTCCCCTTCCCCTTCCCCATTTGTGCATACCTTTGTTCTGGATGTGGCTTGCTCCATTTCGCCTTGTGCTTCTGATAAAGAAAACCCTGATAACTACATTTACATGTGTCTACACTTGTATGCTCGTCTTTGGGACTTGAGCAGTATATATACTTGTACTTTACACTGTAGGAAGCCAGACTTGGCTTTGTTTGCAATCTAGCAACCTTGCCTTCGTATCCTTGGTGTGAACCATCTTTCTCTTGTCTTGTGAACCCTCTCCCTCGACTCTAATCGAGTCAACCCTCCTTCGAAGTCTTTGCAGTTGTACTATAACAATGCCACACCTGTTTAACTTAGTTTGCCACCAAGATTAGGTGTAGAGAAGTGTCTTACACTTCGGACTAGGAGTTCTAACACTAAGTCAGTTGTGCACACTGTGCACAACACTTCTTAGACACTACTAGAGTTGTTACGATTTCTTGCCTTGCGACGTACTGTTAAGGGGACTTCTTACCATTTTCCCTGAAGTTGACGCCACGCGTCCCTCTATCCATGGATTCCTATCTTTGCGACTCTTTCCCCTGCTTCATACGACTTGTCTCGACTCCCGCACGCCTCGTACATCATGGACAGCTTTATCTTTGTTATCTTTGCTATCTTTCCCCTCAATGTCATCCTGTACCCAGACCCCTCACATGTCTGCCTTTATGGACAGCTTCGCTTCTTTATCTTTGACTTCCTTTCACACCTGACGTCCCTTGTGACTGACCCTTTGACTGATGAGGCCTTATGCCTCTACGATACGCTGACTGTTGACTCTACTATACGTCATGATATGATTGACACCTGGTCCTCTGACCACCACATCTACAGACACATCACTGATAGTTGACCTAGACTTGTGTCCTATCTCTGATATTGTACGATACCCTTTGCGCCCATATGTTCCTTATGGCGCCATCTGTTTACCTAGCTATGTGGCCCTGTTGTTGTCTCTTTGGGCTTGTACTAGTATATAGGTCATAGTCGGACTGGCTTGTACTGCAGTTCTGACTTCTTGTGTAATACCACATCAGTACTCGCGAACCCGTCTTTGACTTGCCTTTGCGCTTAAGTCCCTTGCTCGCCTTCATGCCTGAGCTCTGTCTTCTCTGACTAAGGTCGATAAGCTCTAGAAGCTAGTTTGACTCTTGTTCATCCCTGAACTGAGTCCTAACTGACTCGCTCTACCAGAACCCTTGACAGTTGACTTAGAAGTACACGTCGTACTTAATGCCCCTGTGGTGGCGTTACAAGAGTCGTAGCATTGCAGACAATAGACGTCTTTGCTCATCTATTAGTGTGTGTCTCTATAGACACTCTGAACCCTCAAACCACCCTTTGCACAACGCCCCTGCTAGGGCGTAACACATCTGCTGAGAGGCTTGATCCACCTCACCTTCTTAATTCTATTGATGGGGATTCTGTTGGTCTCTTCAACCTCCCAGAGGTGCACAGAGTTGCCCAAATTGAAGGTGATGGGGACTCTGAGGATTAGCAAAGGGTGGACCCTTTCATGGATGCAGGTATTGGGGTTGAATGCTCTTATGAAGTTGGCCTCATTGAAGGGGGTCCTGATCCAGTTGGCAGCCTCTTTTGTGTCTAGTTGAATGATGATGCAGCCATTTTTCAGCTTCACTCCTGGACTTTGGTTCCTGCCAGGGGGGAGGGTGTTAAGCTGGTCAGGGCCTTCTCTGTTGATAAGTGACCTGTGCACACTTAGCGGCTCAAAGGACTTATGCAGATAACGGACTGCTTTAGATTAGATATATAGGACATGTAGATTAGATTATGATCTTTACAATCTCGGACTACTATCTTATCTATGACATCATATGTACAAAACAATCACAAAAGGACTTGTTATTGTAGTACGCGTTTGGACTATCTATTGTGATATCCTTATTATGATGTATCCTTATTCTTTACTTTCCATTGTACTTATTGTCTAAAGTACACTCCTTTTGTTCTGACTCCATATTGATGTGGGTCTTATTGTACTCTACCTATTGTATAACACTCTCCCTTGTATCCTATTGTAGTACAAGGTCTATTGTTTCCAAAGTGTATAAGTAGAGTACCATGTACGCCCTGATACTACAGTTCTCATCACTGTGTATCAGGTTAGTAGTATCCTTCTCTAATGAAGTACAGTTCTCATCACTGTGTATCAGATGTTCTATCAGCTTAACTTGCTAGATCTTGCTTCCCTGCGTTACTCTATTCTCACCACAGTCTATCTTGTCTCTGTGAGTATGAGTTCCATTTACCCCTGTGCTGTTCATCATTCTCCACTTTCTCTTTGATCTTGTGTGTGTTGAGGTAGCTCCCTTTGCCCATTGGGTAGTCCAGCAACACTTGTCTGGCCTTTCTGTCCAGCCCAATTAAGAGGCTGAGCTCCTGATCTGCCAGGTTTGATGCTGTGGGCATGGGTCACACTGGTGCCTGAGTTGGATGTGTGTTTGTGCACAGAAGTGCTTCCTTGTATGTGGCTGCTGTTATGGTGATCTGAGAGGTAGCTGTGTTTGCTTCAGTGATGCTCTTACTTATGTCCAAGGCTACTTTGTTCAGTGTTGTGGCCAACGTGCCTAGGGCTTCAGCTGTTATCTGGAGCTTGCTCTGTTCAGCAAGGGAAGTTTGAATGTCATTGCTTAGCTTGTGGATGCCCTTCTAAATGGTGCTCTCCACTATCTCTCCCAACTTAAGTGTGATGGCATCCAGTGATGGGTTAGACTGAATTGCTACAGCCAGCATCTCTTCTAGGACCATCCCAAACGCTTGTAGCATCTTGATGAGTCCCAGAGCTGCTGATTTACTGTATTTTTTGATGATCAGTATGAGCATTTGTATGAGTGCAGAGTGGGAGGGGGAAATCTCAGCATTATAGCAGTTTTCTATTGTCAAGTGAAGTTTTGCTTCATTGAGACTAGTGTTCTTTTGACCTGTTTTCATAGGCTGTTGGGACACTGAGGCCTGCTGGATGTCTGTCTTCACATTGGACCTCAGTGTTCTGAAGTTAGTGGGTATGGTGCATTTGGGAACACCCAATGGTGTTATGCCCCTGGAGGCCATAACATCCTTTTAACACTTGAGTTCCTCCTGATAGGAGTTGTTCTTTGGTCTGAGATCTTTTATAGGGGAGGTAGGATAGAGTGTATGTTTTCCCTGTACTACTAAGTAGCATATTCTAGTATGCCTCTACCTCTGTGTCACAATGAAGTGGTGCAGTAGGTGGTGGTTACCGAAAAAGGAAGTTCCCTGTTTTATCTTTATCACATATGTTCTACACACTCCTTTGTACTTATTGTTAAGTATACTCCCTTTGTTCTAACCCACATTGTATTCCAGGGTCTTATTATATTTACCTATTGTAGATGCTCCCTTTGTCTTTTATTGTAGAATAAAGAGTATTGTCTCTAGAATGTATAAGTAGAGTATCATGTATCCACTGATACCCCAGTTCTCACTTCTGATGTATTAGGTTAGTTCACTCATGTCTAATATGACACAGTTCTCACTTTGATGAACAGCATAGGTGAATGAAAATCATACTCACAGTGGACTTAGAGACTGTGGTGAGAATATGAGAGCACAGCAGTATAGAGAGATCTTGCAAGTAAGAGCTAGATGGGATATCTGATAACACAGAGATGAGAACTATACTTCATTGAAGTGAAGTGTAACTAACCTGATAACACAGAGATGAGAACTGTGGTATCAAGGCATACATGGTATGCTACTTATACATCTAAGGACAATAAACCTTGTACTACAATAAAAAGTCCTTTGTGATTGTTCTGTACATATGATGTCATAGATAAAAGATAATAAGTCTGAGATTGTAAAGATTATAATCTAATCTACATGTCCTATATATCTAATCTAAAGCAGTCCTTATCTGCATAAGTCCATTTGAGCTACTAAGTGCGCACAGGTCACTTATCAACACACTTCTTGTCATGATTCAGATGTGAAGGACTCACTAGTGTCTTAGTGAGGCCTATGAGACTTGGTACACAAAGGGGGATGACAGATAAGAGGGAGGAGGAAAAGAACCAGATGTAAGAAGAGAAGAAAGGACTTGAAGACAAGCAAGATGGTGAGGAGGCAAATCACACTAATGGTGAAGAGCAGAGGGGACTATGATCTTGCAAGTGGAGTTACAAGTGGACAGTCTGAGGGCTGTCTATAGTATTAGCCTAGCTTATATACCTAGTTGCATGGTCTGTGCATAGTAGAATACTCTGGAAGGTAATGGAAGGTTTTATAAATAGTAGCCAATGGCATTAGTCTCTTTAGTTCTTGTGACCGTCTCCACAGTATGTCTTGTAGAATCCAGTGAAAGCCAGTAGAAGGTCATGGAAGGTTGTAGAACCTTCTACCACTAATAATAGAACCTTGTTTACACATTAGTAACTTGTTTGGACCTTGTCCACAATTGACAACAAGTTAAATCCTCCATAAACATCAGGTGACAATGAAAACACAATATTGTGGATGCCTCTACTTATCACTTTTGTGCAAATGGACATGGTGGGACCATAGGGACCAGGTTTCCTACTATATGGGAGGTGGAGACAAGGGTCCTACTTGGGTAACTTGTTAGTACCCTTTCTTTGAGTTCAGGGGGTATTGTTGGTAGTACAACTATGTGGTTAAGCCATAAACATGGCATACTAGTTCATGACAGTATCCCCTTTTTACAGTGGTACTACGCCAATAGTACCTTACTAGAGGTTATTGGGTTGTGGGTCTTTTGGATGGCAGGTATGAAATTGTTGTACTAGGGCTTGTGCATGTTTCATTTGGGATGCTGGAAGCCATGAGTTTTCTAAACTGGGGTATTCTTTCCATTTGATCAAGTATTGTATGCCTTTCTTGTTAGGGCTTAATCTTGATTAAAGGACCTCTTCTACTTTGTAATGGTCTTCCTCCCCTTGAACAATCTCTGGTGGTGGTCTTATAAAGTTGGGTCCATGCACATTGGTTTCTTTAAAGGGGGATATGAGGGATATGTGGAAAACAGGGTAAATGTGCCATGATTTGGGTAGTTGGAGTTTACAATTGATTCCCCAGGCAAATAATACTTTGAATGGGCCATGTCATCTTGGGGCTAGTTTGGCTTTTGGATGTGTAGTATAGACATTGGTTCCCTCTAGCCATACTAAATCCCCTTCTTTTGGTCTGAATGTAGGGTGATCTGGACAAGTGTTTTTCATCACCTCCACTGCTACCCTTAATGCTGCTATGACTTCTGGTCTCATTTGGTCCAGGGTTTGTAGGCATTCCTCTACTGTTGGTATTTTGGTGGTGAAATTTACTGGTGGTATAAACCTGGCTTGAATCTATACCATATTTTGAATGGAGATTTTCCTGTTGGGCTGTGTTGCCTAGTATTATGTGCAAACTCCATGAAAGGGATCAACTCTACCCAATTGTCGGCTGGAAAATTGCAAAAGACACAGAGATATTGTTCTAGTTCTTGGTTTACTCTTTCTGTTTCCCCATCCATTTAGGGATGAAAAGCTGTGGATATGGTGGATTTTACCCCTAATAGTTTCCAAATTTCTTACATAACTTTTGATGCAAATTGTGGGCCTCTGTCTGAAATAACTTGTCTGGGTAGTCCTGTCCATCTCCAGATTTGGTCTATATATCATTTTGATGTTTCTTCGATGGTAATGGATTTGGTACATGGTGCAATGATGGTAGCTTTACTGAGTTGGTTAACTACCACATATAATGAGTCAAAGCCTTAAGAGGCTGGGAGGTCCGTAATGAAGTCCATGGTGATGACTCCTCAAATATCATTAGTAACTTGGTTAGGTTGCAAGGGTACTTAATTCTTTGGCTTGATTTTTATGGACTGGCATATGGCACAACCATCTACATAGTTTTTAACAAGTGTCAATATTCCTGGCCACCAAAAGTCTCTAGAGACTAGTTCATAGGTCTTCCATTGTCCTGGGTGGCCTGTGGTGATATGACTGTGATATTGTTTTACAATATCCCTTCGTAGTTGTTCATTTCTTAGCACATAAACTTGGCCTTTATAGAGGATGATCCCATCCTCTAGGTTCCATTCCTCTAAGCCTTTTGTAAGGGCTCATGGGCCATTCTTTAATATAGAATCTATTGCTTGACTGACTTCCTTGTCAAAGTCTTGGGTTGACCTAATGTGTTGGCAGAGTGTGGTATCTTCTAATACAGTGATTGCTGTGAGGCGAACCATGTGTATTGCAAAATATTTATTATCTAGCAATACCTGTTCATTATCTTCAATAGTTATCCCCTTTTTAAGGTCTGGATGCCTGGACAATGCATCTGACTTGTTCTGGGTGCCAGGCTTATGTACAATGGTGAACTTGAAGCGGGACAAAAATAAGGACCAATGGGCTTGATGGTGAGTGAGCTTTTGCTTTGTAGCAAAATATATGAGGTTATTGTGATCTGACCAGATTTCTAGACCATTGGCACATCCTTTGAGGTAGTGGCAAAATGTTTCGAGGGCACATATAATTGCAAGCAATTCTTTGTTGTGGATTTCATAGTTAAGTTCTGCAGGTTGTAAAGCCTTAGAATGATAGGCAATAGGGTGCCAGCAGTCTAGTGCATTGGGTTGTTCAAGGATTGCTCCTGTTGCAAAATCACTAGCATCCATGATAAGGCAAAATGGTCTATTTTGGTCTGGGAGTGCTAAGACAGGTGCTATTATGAACGTAGTAATGAGGGATTGGAAAGCAGATTGTGTGGTAGTATCCCAGACAAAGGGTTTATCCTTCTTGATGAGGTTGAATAAAGGGTGGGCAATTAAGGAGAAGTCCTTGATAAAGCAGCGATAAAAGTTGCAGAAGCCTAGAAAGGCTTGGACATGCTTAACTGTTTTTGAAATGGGCCAATTCATAATTGCCTTGACTTTGGTTGGATCCATAGCTACTTGGCCTTTGAAGATGATTAGGCCCAAGTACTCAATAGAAGTTTGTGCAAAAGAGCATTTTTTGAGTTTCGGAAATAAGTCATACTTGACCAGTCTTGAAAGAATGGTGTCTGTGAGTTTCATAACCAGGGCCATGTTGTTAGCAAATATTAGTATGTCATCTAGGTAGACCACTACTTGTTCTTGGTCTACTAGGTCTTCAAAGATCATGTTCATAAATGTTTGAAAGGTAGCAGGGGCATTACAGAGGCCAAAAGTCATTACAGTTGGTTCAAAAAGGCCTAGTGGGGTTTTAAAGGTGGCTTTATATTCGTCCCCTTCTCAAATACAGATGTTATTATATCCCCATTGTATATCTAACTTGGTGAAATAATGAGCCCTGTGCAACTTGTCTATTAGTTCTGAGATAAGGGGCAAAGGTGCTGCATTCTTGATTGTGAGATCATTAAGGTGGCAGTAATCTTGAACAGGGCATAGTTTTCCATCCTTTTTGTCTACAAAGAAAAAGGAGCTTGCCATGGGTGATTTGGAGGGCCTGATATACCTCATTGCAAGTGATCTGTGATGTAGGCTTTTAAAGCTAATTTGTTATGCCCTAGCAGGGGTGTTGGGCAAAGGGTGGTTCAAGGGTTCAGAGTGTCTATGAAGACACACACTAATAGATGAGCAAAGACGTCTATTGTCTATGATGCTACGACTCTAGTAGTGTCTAGAGAGTGTTGTGCACAAGGTGCACAACTAACTTAGTGGCAGGACACTTAGTCCAAAGTGTGAGACACTTCTCTACACCTAATCTTGGTGGTGAACTAAGTCAAACAGGTGTGGTGTTGTTATAGTACAACTGCAAAGACTTCAAAGGAGGGTTGACTCGATTAGAGTTGAGAGAGGTGGTTCACAAGATGAGAGAGAGACAGTTCACACCAAAGATACGAAGGCAAGGTTGCTAGATTGCAAATGAAGCCAAGTCTGGCTTCCTACAGTATAAAGTACAAGTATATATAGTGCTCAAGTCACAAAGACAAACACACAAAGACAGACATATGAAAATGTTGTTATCTGAAGTTTTCTTATTCAAAGCATAAGACAATATGGAGTAAGCCACATATGAAACAAAGGAGACACACCAATGGGGTAACAAAGATAACAGAACCGAAACAAAGGTAAGTGGTAACATACATGTGAAAGGACTGAAGCATCTGGATCATAACATCACCCCCCTTCTAAGTCCATCTTCCCTAAGATGCTTCAGGGTCAATAAGGTTATAAACATCACTGTTACGATTGTTGAAGGAGGGGGAGTGGGTAGTAAAGCGACACTGATGGCATTTGAGGAATGTGAAAGGTCCATACATTTTGCATTTCTTGCATTGTTTGTACTTGGGGCAGTCGATCTCCCTGTGTGCACCTTGAGAGAAGCACTTACTGCACCAGGATGAAACTTGAGGGGCAGGCCACAGACAATTGTTGGGCCAGTGCTCTTGGCTGCCACATTGCCAGCAATACTTGTGGCATCTTGGACAATTAAAGGAGAGGTGGTTGTCCGCCTGGCAGTGGAAACACAGTTGTCCACCTGTGTTCTTCTTCTGCTTCTTGCCTCTTCTTCGTCCTCTGATAGCTTTGGTTGAAGAGGGGATGGAGCCCTCTGGTTCATCATGGAGGATGGGCATGGTGCAGCAATGAGGGGGAGGAATGGGGGTAGGGAATAGATGGGGTTCATCTGGAGAGGGGGGAGGGTGGAGGGTCTGCCAGTGGTCTGAGATGCGAATGTAAGCTTGTCCATCTTGCAAGCATCGCCTAGTGCTGGTCAGCTGCATCTCTACTTCTAGTAGAAGCCTCTCCAAGGGTTCAGCGGACCTATAGATGTCCATTATTTGTGTTTGGAGTGCCTCTTTGTTGTGCAGAAGATGACGCGCCCTGTGGACTTCTGCAGTCAGCTTGAAGTCTTGTAAGTTATCCAGCACCTCTTGAACTTTGTCACGAAGGGGAGAGTCCTTGCTGAAGTTCTTCATCTGTTCGACTGCCAACGTGACTGGAAGAGGGCCTAGAGGATCTTTGATGGGGAGGAGATAGAGGGGGAGTTGATAGAGGGGGCAGTCTTTGCCCATGGTGCCTACCAGGGACTCTTTATCTTCACTAAGCATTACATACTTAGTGTCTTTTTGATTCTGGTGGGGGTAGGGGGTGGAGTCATTGGGGATCAAGAACTTGTGATAAGGATATCCTCCCCAGGGTCCATTAGGTACGAAAGGAGGGCCTGGGTGGTCGTCAGGTGAAGAGGGGTGGTTGTAATTGATGGGGATCATGTCCATAATGGGGTCATTCACAAGTCTAGTGAGTGCAGCATGGGCAGCCCTAATGTCTTGGGGAGTGGTGAGAGATCTGTGGACTTCTGGGGTTATAGGATGAGTAAGGCCTGGAGGGGGTACAGTGGGTGCTCATAGCACCAGACCTTGCTCAGTGATTCTAATACTGGGGAGTTCTGGGAAGATGGGGGGTGGTGAAGGACTAGGGGATGGGAGGACTGGTGCTGAAGTTATGGGGGGGGCTTCTTCCATTTCTTGGTTCTTGTTGAGGATGAGTGGTTCAGAGATGGTGGGGGATGGAGTTCCTCCTTGGCTGAAGTAGCCTCTTTCCATAGCACGTTCCACATAAGCTTCTACAGAGGAAGAGTGAGATGGCATAGTGGCAAGTGATGTGGGGGATGTGGTTGTAGTGGTGTTGACACTTCCAACCTGTGTCTCTGGTCTTTTTAACCACTTCTTGGCTCCCTCACTTCTGGGGTTGCGTTCAAAGTACTCCTGGATGAGATCTGGGGTGTTCAAGTTCTTCTCAGGCTCCCAGCTGTTGTGTGCTGCGGAGTATCCTTTCCATTGAATCAGGAACTGTAACTGAGATCGGTGGTGCCTTGTGTCCAGAACTTTCTCCACTTCCCACTCTTGTTCTCCATCTCGGAGTTCTGGTGGAGGCTCTGGGAAGTTCTGTCCATGTGTGGGAGTTTCTTTGTATGGCATGAGAAGTGACGCATGGAATACTGGGTGGATCCTCCATTGCTTTGGGAGCTTAACTCCATAAGTAGTGGCGGAGATTCTTTTTGTGATGAAGAACGGTCCATATCTTTTTGGGGCTAACTTGAAACTGGGGTGTGTTGTTTTCAGGTTCCTAGCATCTAGCCACACCTTTTCTCCTTCTTAATAGGGTTTGAAATGAGGGGAGTCTTTGTACAGTGCCTGGGCATGTGTTATCACTGCTTGGGCTGCTCTTCTGGCTTCTTGGATTTGTTCCAGGCATTCTTTTGTTTCAGGTACTTGTGTGCTTCTCTTGGGTTGGTGTATTCTTGGAATATACCCCAAGATTAGTTCATATGGTGCCTTCTTCGTGGTCTCACTTGGCCAGGAGTTGTGTGTGTATTGTGCCAATGGTAATAACTCTGACCAGTTGTCTTGGTGGTGATTGATAAAAATTCTGAGGTACTGTTCTACCCATTGATTTGCTTGTTCAGATTGTCCATCTGTTTGGGGGTGGTAAGCAGTGCTGATGTTTTGTTCTATGCCTAGATCTTCGCATAGTCTTCTTGTAAATGTGGCAGTGAATCTGGGGCTCTATCAGAGATCACTCTTCTTGGGAGTCCGTAGTGGGGTAACACTGTCTTGGCATATAGTTTTGCCACCCCTTCTGCATCTATTGTCTCTTTGCAAGGGATAAAGAAGGCTGCTTTGGAACAGTTATGATCGACTATGGTGAGAATTGTGTCATGGCCTTCTGACTCTGGCAATTTCATAATGAAATCTAGGGTGATAGTCTCGAAAGGGAGTGCTTCAGACTTTGTCTTGATGGGGAAGAGTGGTGGTTTTGGATTCCCAGGGAAATTTTTGTTTGATTGACATGTGGCACATCCTTGTACATATGAGGTGACATCTCCTTTCATGTTTGGCCACCAGAAGTCTTGTGCCACTAGCCAGAGTGTCTTTGTTATTCCAGGGTGTCCAGCTGTCTTGAGATTGTGGAAAAGGGAAATTACCCCCCTCCTTAGCGTGATGTTGTCCACAACCACAAGTTTGTTGTCTTTCCACCAGTGCTTTCCATTTTTCATGAGCTGGAAGGGGTGTGCCCACTCTTCCAGTGTGTCTTTGTGCTCTGTTTGGTGTGCCATGATGCGATCATCTATTCTGACTGAAAGGGCAGTGTTTGCAAATAGGTCTGGTGATAGAACCACCACATCTTTGTTGTCTTCTTCTCCGTTCACATGGTCTGGTCATCTGGAGAAGGAGTCTGCATGATTCTGGATGCCTGGCTTGTGAACTAATTGATAATTGTAGTCCGCCAGTCTTGTGATGTACCTAGCCACCCTTCTATTGATCCATTGAGGGTGCCTGTAGTATTCTAGGTTCTTGTGGTCTGTAAACAGTGTGATTTCATGTGATGACCCCATGAGGAGTGGTTGCCAATGTTCTAGTCCCCATAACACTGCTAGGAGTTCCCTGTCATGTATGTCATAGTTTCACTCCGCTGCATTGAAGGCTTTTGAGAAGTAGCCTATAGCTTGTGATTTGTTTCTGGAGTCTCTTTGTGTTAGGATAGCTCCGACTGCAAAAGCTGAAGCATCCACTTCTAGTTTAAAGGGTTTGGTCATATCTGGTTGGCCAAGCACTGGGTCACTGCAGATGATTGTAATAAGTTTCTCCAGTGCTTCTGCTGCTTCTTTTGTCCATTTGAAGGGTCCCTCTGTGGTCTTTATTGTGTCCAAAATTGGTTTAGCAAGGTGTGCGAAGAAGGGGACAAAAGGGCATTGATAGCTCAGTGTTCCCAGTATGCTTCTTGCTTCTTTGAGGGTCTTGACTGACCTGGGCCAGTCCTTAAGTCCTTCGACCTTTTTGGGGTCTATCTTGATCTGAGATCCGTTGATAATTATCCCCAAGTAGTTTATCTTTCTCTGTTCAAAGATGCATTTGGACGCCTTAAGGAAATAAGATTCTTCTTCGCAGATTTCCAGGAGTGCATGGACAATCTGTCTGTGTCAATCTAGGTCCTCCTCTGTGGCTATTAGGACATTGTCCCTGTAGACAAAGAGTTCTTTGGGGTATTTGTCCATAAGGGGACAGAGAATTTGGCTCATGGTTCTGGCAAATGTGGCTGGTGCATTGGTGAGACCAAATGTCATGACTCTGGGAATGAATAATCCCCTTGGGGTTTTGAACGCTGCCTTCCACTGGTCTTCCTCCTTAATGCGGATATTGTGGTATCCCCATCTGATATCAAACTTTGAAAAGAGGGTTTTTCCACTCAAACTGGTCAAAATGTTGGAGATTAGTGGAAGGGGATATGTGTCCTTAATGGACCATGTGTTCAAGTGTCTGTAGTCAATAATGGGGCGCAAACCCCCATCTGTCTTCTTCCTAAAGAAGAAAGAAGAGGCATAGGGGGAGCTTCCTTCGTAGATATAGCCCTTAGCTAGGTTTTCATCTAGATAAGCTTTCAGGGCTTTATCTTCTTGGGGTGTTAGAGGATATATTCTGCAATTGATTTTCTGGGGTGCATCGGACTGTAGTGTTATGGCATGGTCCTCTTCTCTTTATGGTGGGAAGTGTTGTGCTTCTTTATCAGAAAACACTTTGTGGTGACGTTGATATTCTTCTAGAATTGGGGTTTCTTTGACTGGGTCAAAGGTGGACACTGCTACTTTCACTTCCTGGTGTCTCTTTCTCCGAAATCTGTATCCTCCTGTTAGGAGTTTGATTTGTTCTCCTTTTAGTTCTTGTTTCTTCCAGTTGATCTCTGGGTTCTCATGTTCGAACCAGGGGTAACCAAAGATCATCCTGTCTTCTCCTAAACTGGTGATAAAGAATTGGAATGGGGTTTCACTTTCCCCCCTCTTTATCCATAGTTGGCATTTGTCTGTGATGGTTCCGTCTTTGTTTAAGGACCCATCAACATTTCTGACAAGTCTGGGAGGTTCTAGGGGTGTGGTTCCTAGCCCTAATTTGTTCACAAGGTTCCGATCAATGAGGTTGTCTGTGGCTCCACTGTCTAGGAGCACATTTACTCGAGCTTCTTTGTAGTAAAGGTGAATGGAAACTTTGATTGTCATTGCACTATCACGAATACTGTACATTGCACATGCCTCCCTGTCAGCTCTCACAGGTCGGCTTCAAGAAAATCCTGTTCCAGCACACAGAAGCGCTTCTTTTCTTCATTGTTCATTGATTCTATGAGTGCCATGGTTTGGTGAACTTTGTCTTGTGTGGTAGTAGTGGTGACAGAGGTACTGGCTTCTGGATAAGTGGGTGGGGCTTCTTCTGCCTCTGCTGATTTGGAGTCTGTGGCTCTGGCTTGTGTCTGAGTTCTTTGGGGACGAGGTGGGGCCTTGTTGCATTCTCTTGCCATGTGTCCTTGTGTGCAACACCTAAAGCACCTTCCTTCTTTCATGTACTGTCTTCTTTCTTCATCTGTGAGCTTTTTGAAAGTGGGGGAAGAGGTGGTGGTGTCCACATCCATGGCATTGGGGTCTCTGGGTCTCTGTCTTTGATTGGTGACACTTTGAGTTGATCCGAAGGTCCGTAGTCCTGGTCCTGATCTCAGGAGTTGATACCTTTGGTTCTCAGCTCTTGCTGCTGTTTGCCATTGGTCCATGGTTTTGGGAATAGTGTTCCTCATTAGGCATGCTTTGTATAAGGGTGCAATGAGTCCCCTTTTGAAGAACTTCACTGTTCCTGGGGTGTCTCTGGACCATCTTGCAAGTCCTGCCAAGTGTTTAAACTGGAGGATGTACTCATCCAGTTGTCTGGGTGCCATCTTTAGAGTGACCAGTTGTCCATATGCCTTCTCTTTATTTAGAGAGTCTGTCCAGTCTTTGTTAAATGTGGCAAGGAAGTTGTCCCACAATTTCTTGCTCTTCTTGGTTATGGTGTTTGTGGTGTCTGCTATCGCCACTTTCATTGAGTCCTCTATGGAGTTAACCCATAACATCACTGATGGTCCCTTAAATAGGGTCAAACAGTATAGGATTCGCAAATAGTATTCTTTACATCCCTTCTTGACCTCGTACCACCACCATCTCCCTTGAGCTCTGGTGCTCTGGTCAGGTCTGAGTGCCCTCTGGGGTCATCGTTGTCACTGACGATGGAGGGCCCTCATCCCTCATTCTTAACTTATTGGTGGCCTCATCGCTGCCTCATTGGGGCTTCCTCATCGTTGCCCCACTATCCTTAGGGCCTGGTGCTAGTCACTGCCATCACCCGCATCCTTTACCCTCTCGCTCTCTCATGGGCTCATCGCAATCCTCTTTCTCCAACATGGGCCTTCATCCCCATGCTACCCACTGGCTGTCGCCATCATCTGGGGGGCTCCACATCCCCCCCTTTTTACCCTCTACCCGCAATCTGGGGGCTTCCTCTCCATTCCTATCCACGGTTCAACAGTCGTTGTCGCTCTGCGACTCCCTTCTTGGGTGGGCTGGACCGTCTCTGGGGGCAAGGGGTTGGTGGACGGACTCGTACAGTATGCAGACCGGGAGTTGAAACCCTTCCAGGGGGGAAAGTAGGGAGTGAGGTCCCCGAAATCCACCCCAAACCCCAAAAGACTGCTGGCCTGTCTGGCCTCTTCTCCGACACCTTTGGATCGATGGACTTTGCACTCCCACAGCTGTCAAGGACGCAGCTGCTGGAGGCCGCGTGTGCGGCTTGGTTCGGACTTTCCCCCTCATCTATCCCTTCTAGGGTGGCCATCCTCCCACCCTTATCTATCTCCATCATTTATCCACCACACGCATCGGGTTCTGGGCCATATGTCTGGACCCATCCACTCATTTTCCGTCTTTACCCCTTTTGGATCCCTCTGGGAGGGTACCCCACTTTCATTATCTTTTTCTCGCATGCTTTCTCCCCTCTTTGATCTCCCTTTCCCCTTTCCCTTCTGCCTAAAGACATCGTGGAGGAACCGGCATTTCGCTGGAACACACCATAATCTGCCGAACTGGAGTAATTGGGGTCCGTTCTGGGGTGGGACCCAGGAGTCTGGAACTCCCCGATAGAAACTAAGTAGGATGGAATGGTCCGGGTTTTGTTGTAAGTAATTTGTGGTGCTAGTAGGGGCCTGGGGTTTGGGGTTCGGGAAGGACTTTAGGGCATCCCTTCTCTTCCTCTTACCACCACCATCTCTTTTGATTTGGGTGTGGTTCTCGCATAGTTTGAATACACCTTCTGGAGATCCCGCCTGGTTTCCTCGCGACCTCCACACAAGTTGTAGCCTAGAGCTCTATGGAGCCGAATCCTCAACCCCCCCCTCACCGCAACACGTTCCGTGGTCGCAAGACCCGGTTCCCTCCTCTCCAGCCATCGATCCAAATGATACGGGTCACCTCTTGGCCCATATCAAAACGTTCACCAAGGACCCGATCCCCTCTCAGCCGTACCATCAGGTTATGGATGCTGGGTTCAACCCTAACACACCTCCAGCACCTGAGGTTACCCACCAAACGCAATACGGAGTCAAAGAGGATAATTTCAACTGGCTCCTCTCCTCATCTCCCCTCGAGCCGGTCGGCTCAGCCGAAAGACAAGGGACGGCACCGAACCGGCATCACCTCCTCCCACCCATCGAAACTATGAGCCCTCTCCCGGCCTCTAGTTTCCAGTCCCTTCAATCCACTGTTCAGTACTCACAAAATTCTGTTCAGGAGATCACAGCAGAGGGAGTCCCGGTCAGGACGGGACTTTCTGACGCTACACGCAGGTTCATCAGGGAGGCTACAGCCAACCTGAGGGCCATCCGTACTGCCAGAACCCCCAACCGCCTTCCGGATATCACGCGGCAAATCATAAAGGAGACAGTCGAAGAGCGGAATATTCCAGTCCCCTCTACGACCACTCCGGAGGTAATCTTCGTTCGATCATCTGTTTCGGAACCCTGCGATGTGGTCATCCCACCCTTGAGGCCGGAGTCAGTCGCCTCGTTGTGGACTCATGTCACACACGAGACGGAGGACCCTGATTCTCGGGAGGAAATCATGTCCCAATTCCCGGAGTTGCGTATTCGTGATTTCGTGGAATCTATTAATGACGCCTTGCGGGCCCCGGTTCTGACGGAACCTTCGGTGCCTACGATCGATCCGTCCTGGGATGATGAGGACGAGGATCTAGAACGCATACAGAAGGAGCTTATGGTGGAGCTCGGTCGGGATGTCTCTGACTCACAGACCGGTTTGCTAATTTTTATCTCAAATCGCCGCTACAGTTGCACAGGGATCATAACTTCCCAGCCTCTGCAGTGGGTTTTAACTTGTCGGTTGCTTTGGTGATCGCTGCACTAGATTGCGGAGTCGAGGATAACCGGGGGGATCTGGAGCAGGCGGGGGTTACCCCCTCATCCTGGTTCAGACTTGCCTCGGGGATCCTTGGCGTGATTGCCAGAGGCGCCCTCCGCTCTGGAGGAAGGAAGATTCAGGGATGTGTTTGCCTAGATGACGATGACGACACAGACACATGGACTGTGCAAGAGGGGCTCGCCCAACCTGTGACGCAGGGAGGACGTATTGCCGCTCAGGCAGATCAGATCGTGAAATTTTTCACTCACTACGCTGGTACTGAGGAGCCGCCTTTGGCGGAATTTTATAACTCAGTTCTCCGCGTGGGTCAAAACCATATCGAGAAAGTGGTGCGGCTTAAGGCTGCCGCCACCTATCAGATTACCACGTCGGACGTTCAAGGACTCACGGACATGGTCTTAGATGACATGTCCAGGCAATTGTATACTCACATGGTCACAGATGAGACGGCGTGGCACCGGGCGAACCAACGCTCCCTGGACTGCCTGTTCGTCGAGGCACAACAGCAACTTGCCCCTTTCATGGAAGAATGGAAGGGCCTTTACAAGCACTCGTTGGTCCAGGCGTTGAAGGAAGACGAGAATGATAGGGAAGAGAGCCCGGAACCTACTGACCCCCTTCTCAGGGAGAATTTAGGCTACATCAAGCTCTTTGCCTTCAACAGGGCCAAAGACATTCGCGATTCGATCGCCCGAGTTGTGACTGATCCTATCCTCGATGGGGATGAGATCTCACGTGCCCAGGAGCGTATCTGACTCGACCATGCGGAGGAGATTGAGGCAGCGCGCCGAGACACGCGAGCCGAGATCTCTTCAGAAAAGAAAGCCTGGGCAGTAGCCTTCAGGGACTCCAACAAATTGGATTTCCTTACGAAGGCGGCTGCCGAACTCGGCTACGTTCTCATACGGAAAGACGATGTGGAGGAGCGGGAGGGCAGGACGACCAAGCATCGTGCTATCCTGGACGGTAAACGTTCTCGTTCCGGTTCTCGTGCGGAGGGCCCTGCTAGCGAGAACCCCCCCGTCACCCCAACGCACCAACCAGTTCGCCTGGACACCTCGACAACTCCCAAAGCCCGGAAGACCAAGTCCAAGGGCAAACGGGCACTGGTGATCCCCAAGCCTATCCGGAGCAGGTCGGTCTCTCTGTCCTCTACACCCTCGGAGGTGGACGAGGTCATGGCGGACCCACTTCCTCCCCCTCCTTTCTTTGCCTCATCATACCCCCTTACGGCCCAGAAGATGGCGGAGGCGACCGAGAAAATCTCAAACATCTCCGTCCCAGCCCTGGTCCGACCGTCACAAGAGCCAGGGGCACCATTGCGTGACCCCCGGCGCTACCCATCTGAACCAGCCACTGACGTCACCGTGGAGGATGTTCCACCCGCGGCACCGTCCCGAGTAGCGACACCCGACTCGTCAAGGGGAGTTGCCTCGTCCATGCATAACCCCCTCAACGCCATGGTGGACGACCCCCAGAGTCCGCCAACGGAAACTACTACCGAGGTCCCCTTGGGGGCGCGACCGATTCAGGTCACAAACCCCAAGACGCCCTTAACCTCCATCCCTCTCATGCCGGGGCTCGCGGAGATGCTCACGGCCTTGCAAAACAATCTGGTCACCACCTTCACGAGCCAGATCGCCGGTCTAGTTAAGCGGATTGACGATCAGGATTCGGTTATCAAATCCATCACCACTAGAGCTGGGAATACGAAGAGTAAGGGTCCGAGCCCCGAAAACGCTAACCAGACTCGCCCCACCTCCAATGGCCATGCTCCTGGACCACCTCCGAACCCTACGGGGTGCACGGGGGTTGCTCCGGATGCACCCATTACTGTTCCCACCCCCAACCCCGGCCCTGTCCCGGTCCCTGACCCGACAGCAGCTCCCATTCCCCCGCCTCGTCCTCGCGGAAATCTCCCCAGAGCGATCCAGCCACCCTTGGTTGGCACTCAGGGAAATGGTACGCGGTGGGCAGCGGTGATTACTAACTCGAACTTTGCGGCAAACACCTCCGCTCGTGACGCTTCGAAGAACAATGCAAACTCCGTAGGACGTACGGCCTCAGGTGCTGCTCAGGGAGGGAAAGGGGTGAAACCCGACCTTACTGAGAACACCGAGATAACCGTCGTCCGAGGATCGGGCCTCAAGGACAAGAACGCGGAGGATCGACTTTATAAGTCGAATCCTGGCGGGGTGGTCCAAGCGGCCCGGTCTCACATGGAACGTATGTCTGCGCAGGCGCCAGCGGTCCTTTATGGTCGCTGGTCCGTCAACGCAAACTCTCATAACTTTGTGTACGTTTTCGCGGGAAAGGTCCCATTCTCTACAGTTCTTCAATACTCCCAAGCTCTTACGGAGCCTCTGGGAGGTGGTAATCTCCTCCCGAACAAGGGATGGACCTTCGCGCAACTACGCGGGGTCCCTACCTCGGATGGACAGGGAGTTATCCATGAGCCGGACAAACTTCTTGAGGAGGTCCAAAGGGCCCCCTTCTTTACTGACGCAATATTCGTCTCCAAGCCTCATTGGCAGCTGAATGTCACTGCGCTCGCTCACGCGTCCACGGGGGCTGTCCAGCTTGCTTTCATTGACGAATCCGGCGCCTGCTCTGCTGCTGCCAAAGCGCAGGGCGTAGGCATGTTTGGCCTTCGCTGCCAATTTTTCCTCACAGGTTCCAAACCCTATTTTACTCAATGCGGACGCTGCCACGAAGTAGGACACGCGACCAACGCACCGGCTTGTAAGCTGGGTCCGAACAGTGTCAAGTGTCATATCTGCGGAGGTGCTCACGTGGGAACGGAGCACGGTTTCCACTGCAAGGCCATGACCCATATCGTGGCTGGCCAGTGCAACTGCCGTTACCCGTGTCTCCTTTGCGGAGGACACCACAACGCAAGATCACCCAACTGTCCAGTGCGAGGGGGATTCCAACCTTCTCCGCTGGTCACTAGAACATCCCCGTCAGGCCCCACGCCGTCAATGGCTGGTGCTGCCAATAAGTCTACTAACAGTACTAAGAACGCTGACAATACCACTCCTCCCCAAACAGACGCAGATGGTTTCACGCTGGTTGGCAAACCGGTCGGTGCCCAGGCGCGTAAGGGGAAGAAGAAAAAATCGGGCAAGGGTCGACGCGAGAGGGAGGCCGCGGCATCTGCTGCGTCCACCTCAGGCGCGAACGGAATAGTACAAACGGTGCTTTTCCCGGACGACCTCGCCACTATCTCGCAGACCATCGACGCCTTCCGTAAGATTGCGTACGAGGTTAGCAATCACGTTGACGATGAAGATTTCCGGCGTGCGCTAGATGAGCTGGAGGAAGGTTGGGGAAGTCGCACATCGGACCTCGACAACCTCTTCTGCCTACCTGCGCGATATGCCGTCAAACACCTTCTCCCACTCACCATTCCGCACACAGAGGAAGAGATTGCTCGAGGAAGTAAAGACAAGGAGGAAGCGGCGGCTCGCGTTGCCAAGTTCCGATCCACGTGGGGGGACTCACGACCTTATCATTACACGATCTCGCAGCTCCCTCAGAACACACGCTTTGCCACGCCCAAAGAGGTAGAGGAACAACGCATTTCCAAAGCTTCGTCCACCGAGAAAGCCAAAATGTACTCGGACACGGTCACTTTCACTCTCGACCTCACACGCAACCTTTATGAAAATGGATTTACTTCGCGCCCCTTGATGGAGCTCGAAGCTGACATCCTTATCGTTGATCACTCGTTAGAGCGCTTCTTCCACCCCGATAACACTGCTCTCATTGGGGATACCATTGCCGACGCTATTAAGAACTTCATCCAGCAGGACGCCGCCCGGTTGTTCCGACTCGCAAACTCTGGTCTACATGCATAGTACGACCATACTAGCCGTCAACATGAGGAGACGCAACACGATGATGCACGCGCTTCTCGAAACTAACACCGAAGACGATATTATCTGTGTGCAAGAACCGTGGTTTGGAATGATTGGAACAGCAAGATCGGATGAGGATAGGCTGGGGCGAACGGTACGTGGTGGGGCTGCTCACCAGAATTGGACTCTTCACTACCCTTACTTTACCGATGACAAACGCGCTAAAGTTATGATTTATGTTAGGAAGTACAGCAGGCTAGCGTCGGGCCGTAGGCTCCACCCTGTGCGGGTGGTACCTCGGTTTGACTTGATTAAGCATAATTCTGTAATGGTCGTGGACTTACGCATTCATAGGGACCTACTTAGGATCGTTAATTTCTATAACGATGTGGACGACCCTACCGCACTCACATCCTTACTTTCCTTGGAACTAGACGCAGAGGTCCCAACCATGGTGGTCGGAGACTTCAACCTACACTCGCCGAGTTGGTCCCCGAGGGGCTGGTCACCCTCATCCAAAGCGCCTCGACTCGAGCTCTGGGCGTCAGCTCAAGCTTTGGAGTTGGCGACGGTGCCCGGGGAAATCACTCGAAGAGGGACGGAGGCAGAACGCGGAAGTACGCTAGACCTTGTCTGGCATAACTGCGCCGCGACTGCCCTCCTTTCCCTCTCCCCTCCTATTACGGACTGGGAAGCATCCTTGGGGTCGGACCATGCGGGCATACGCACGGTCTGGCTCCTGGACGAATTCTTTCGGGGTCTCAAACAAGCTGAAAGGGCTAACTACCAGTTCGACAGCCAGGATAACGAGGACACCTTTAAGGCATGGCTCAAGGACATCGAGACACGCCTTCCCCCTCTTTCCCCCATCATCTCTATCATCGATATCGAACACACCGCAGCTGCTATCCAAGAAGCCATCACTTCGGCTTGCGACATCCACCTAAAGAAGAAACTCCCGAATCGCTCACGTAGTAACAGATGGTGGAACGACGAATGCGCCGCAGCAGTGGACGCACTCAAAGCTCTCCCACCTGGGGACTCCGAGGAAAAAAGGGCAGCTTCTTCGGATCTCAAGCGCCTCGCCTTCAGGGCTAAACGCACGTACTACGACAAAATCATCTCAACCCACAACATCTGGGAGGTGGCGAAATGGAGACACGGTAGGAGGCTTGACGGCATCCCAGCTCTTCGCCTCGCCTCTGGCGCTCTTTCCTTTGACCAAAGGGAGATCGCCGGTTGCCTCGCTAAGAAATTCTTTGTCGAAGAAATGAGCGAAGTTCAAATTGCTCAGGACGACGACCCACCCGCGTGGCCGGAACGCTCTTGGGAACCGATTGTGGAGGACGAAGTTGATCACCTTCTCCCACAGTGCGCTAACTCATCGGCCCCCGGATACTCCGGTGTCTCGTGGCTTATTATCAAACGAGCCTGGCCCACCATCAAGGATCACCTCCTTCCTCTCTACGACGCTTGCCTTCGGGAAGGGTATCACCCCAAATTATGGAAGAAGGCAATGGTGGTCGTCATTCCTAAGCCGGGAAAGGACGACTATCTCCTCGCCAAATCCTACCGACCTATCTCTCTCATCGAATGCCTTAGTAAGTTGTTGGAAAAGATTGTTGCGAAACGTTTCAATTTTGAAGCGGATAAGCACGGTCTCCTCCCTACAACCCAATTTGGCACTCGGGCGTTTTCATCCACTCTGGATGCTGGGCTTACGCTATGTCACGACGCGCAGTCTAACCTCCGCACTAAGCAACGCTCTGGAGCCATTCTCTTTGATATCAGTGGCTTCTTTGATCATGTCCACAAGGGCCGAATGGTTCAGGTCCTGCGAAACCTCGGCTTCGCCGAGTCGATCGCGACCTGGGTCGGCTCCTTCTTGGATAACTGGAGAGTAGCCCTGGCTTTCAACAGACAAATTGGGGAAGAGCGGGACCAGCCACTTGGTACTCCGCAGGGCTCCCCCTTGTCACCAATTCTTTCCGCACTTTACACCTCCCCCCTACTCCATCTCCCACCCTCATGCGAAGGAACTACCCTTGGGATGTATGTGGACGACGGTCTCATCTTTGCCACCGGCAGGGATTGGACTGAAGTCTGCGACAGACTGAGGGATAGGTACCGGCAATGCGAGGTGTGGCTACGTAACTCAAATCTTTTCATTGAACCCTCAAAAACCGAACTCATCTTTTTCCGAACCCCTAAAGCCCGCGTAGCATCACAACCTCCTACTTCCATTCTTTTACCTAACATCGGACTTTCTACTTATTATTATGTATATTCTTCCTCCACGGTACGATATTTGGGTTTCTTCATTAACCACAAATTCGACTGGACGCATCACGTTACCACCATGTGCAACTGTGCACGTGGATCACTGAAATCTTTACAGATGCTCGGAAACTCCGTTAGAGGGATATCCACCGCGAGTTGGCGACTTGTGTTCAACGCAGTCTGCCTCCCGGTGCTCTCATACGGATGCCAACTCTGGGCCAATGCGCGCAACCACAAGACACTTATCAAGAAAGTGCAAATGGTAATGAACGAAGGGGTGAAAGTGTGCACTGGAGCCTTCCGCACCGCGCCGCGTGAACCCCTTCATGAACTCCTCCGCATCCTCCCCGCAGGTTTATACCTGGAGAAGCTGACTGAAACTTCCGCACACAGACTGACCCATGTTCCCCGAGCCTCGCAACTCTTGTCCCGTTTAGGGCCAGAGTGGTCCGGTCCGGTCCAGAACGGCCCAGACCCTGGCAACAGGGGACTGGTACAAGTCAGAGCACGCGCAGCCCGGTCTGGAGGGCGCAAACAGTGCCCCACTGCCTTGGAGGCTCTCGGTGCACGCGTTGACCCTATGTGTTCGCGGACCGACGTCACAGCGGTTGCCCCCTGGGAGGTTCCCAACTGGGGGGCACACGTCAATGTGATGGGGATGGCTAGACCCCAAGACCGGAAAAAGTGGGTGGATGACCTTTACAAGGGAATCCCCGGCTCTAGTACGGTGGCAATCTACCTTGCCGGTACTGTTTCTAACAAGGGACGGTTCGACAACAAACAGGTGGGCGGAGCGGCAGCCTGTATTACGTGGGGAGATGGACGGCAGATCGTTCGCCAATGGTGTCTAGGCACTGAGGTGACACAAGGTGACGTTTCTCTATTCACCATCAGCAAGGCAATGGAGTTCGTCGCTTCTACTTACTCTCAAGGGGTCGCACCCGAGCACGTTTACGTTTTCAGCGCGGACATGAGCGCCATATCACGTATCAGTAACTTTAAGGGGGTTAAAAGCCAGCAGGACCTCCTACGTATTCACTCATCACTTACTTCTTTCTTTGATACCCCTAGGAACACCACAGTTCACGTGGTGTGGTCTCCGGTTTCAAGAGAACGCACGCAGTCTACCCTCGCTCGCAAAGCGGCCCTCGGTGCTTGCTCCCGCACCCCTTTATCCTCCCTAAACCGTGTCCAGTCAGCTGCCTACCACAAGGCGAGGGCACGGCAAAGGGCTTATCACACATGGTCTAAGACGTGGACTCAGAACCGGAGATTAAAATCTGGTCGAGACTTCGTGGCTTATGACTTTGGCATTCAACAACCACCGGACGGTCGGAACCACCCCCTCTTCTCCGCCGCCATTCCCCCACGTAAACCCACCCCAAACGACATTCTTATCACCCGTCGCACTCATTGTACCGCGCTTCAAATTGCGGTACAACACTCCTTTACGTCGGAATACACCCGCAAGCATAGACCGGACCTCCCCCCGGGAGAGTCGACCTGCCCGTGTGGTCACCCGGACCGGTCTATCCCTCACCTCATCTTTCACTGCCCCATCACCAAGCGCGGTCATGATCTAATGCGCGCTCAGAGAAAGATCAATATTCGCCATTTTGCCCTGAAGGAACTCTTCGAGGAGAAGGCCCATGCCAAGGGTCTTCTCATTTTCCTTCAACTCTCAGGAGCTGCCTCTAAACCGGAGATGGGCACCCGCCCTTTCGACCCTGGATAGCTGCGCGTTCTTCAAAACTGGCGGACCCCGTTCCAAGAGCGGTCCGCCCACGGGTAGGAGTCACACGACTCTTTTAAGTTACTTTTGTTTGCATGCCTGAGGTCTGAACTTGTTTCTTTACGTTTCTCGTTTTGGACTTTTGTCATACCCACGCCTTGACTTTTACTTTACCTCCTTTGGAAGGGGGTTACTTACATTACTTAATGAGCTAGCGTCTCAGTGCGACCTCCATACTCAGTATTACGAACCCTCGAAATGAGTTTAGCTACTCGACTGGTCTTGTATTTGTTTACTGTCCCAGAATAACAATGGTTCAAAAAAAAAAAAAAAAAAAAAAAAAAAAGAAGGACTTTAGGGATTTAGTATTACCATTTCTATCAGGTTTAATGCTTCGGCAGCCGACCGGTCGTTGTACTATGTACTTATCCCGGGATATAAATGGATTTCAAAAAAAAAAAAAAAAAAAAAAAAAAAATAGTATTCTTTAATCATGGGGTGCTCCTCATTTAGTTTCATGAAGCAGAGCATCTCTCTTTTGAACTGTGCACTTTGGTTCCTGTCACTGGAGAAGGAGGTGGGTGTAACCCCTTTTAGTCCTCCCCCATTTGGATTCTCTGGTGGGGCTGTTCCTGACCCTGTGGCATTAACTGAAGTGGACATGAGGGATGGAAGTGTTCAGGTAGTGTCTGGGGGTGGTGGTAGTGTGTCTGGCAGTGGTGGGAGTGTGTCTAGTAGTGTTGGGAGTCGAGAAGTAGTGGTCTGTGGTGTGTCTAATAGTGCTGAGCTGATCTGAAAGGGTTCTGTGGGTGGGGGACCAAACAATGAAGTGGCTGTGTTCACAGTGAGTAGTTGTGGTTGTTCTTGTTCACTGTGGTCACTTTCTTTGTCTGATTCAGTGTCTTTTTCTTTCTCACTTGAGGATTCTTGTGGTGCTCTGTATGTGCCACTTCCAGATGCTTCTGGTGTGGCAATTCTTTGTGGTGGTTGTGGTGGGGGAAGGGGATTTTGCGAGTCTGTTGATTTCCACCAACCTAGTCCTGCAGTGTTTTGTCTGGGTGCAATGTCTGTGCTTCTGGCTATATATGTTCCTTTGATTCTGGAGTAATTAAGGAGATGCCAGTCGTCGTTTATGAACTCTACTGCTCTTGGTGTGCCTCGTACTAAGCACTTGTAACTGGGTGGTTGGTTCTGGGGAAAGGTGTCCCAATATGCGCCTCCTACTTCTCCACTTCTTTTAACGTGTTCTGGGAGGTTGTCTTGTGTTCTGACTGTGACTGGTGTCCAGTTATTGTCTTCTTCAAATGTTAGTTTGATGCTTGCCATGATGGTGGTTGTTCTGTGAGTTCTTGGGGTTCCTTTTGTTCTGGGGACACGATGCTTGCCACTGTTGTGGTCGTTTTTCTGGTGTGGTTTGATTTCTAGTGTTCTGTGACGCCTACTTGTGTCAGGGTGGGTCGTCCAGTCTGCACCTCAAGGGCAATGGCTTCTTGAGTGGTCTGGTGAGGTCAAAGGGTTCTTCTTGTTGTGGTAGACTTGGCTTATGTTATGCCCTAGCAGGGGCGTTGGGCAAAGGGTGGTTCAAGAGTTCAGAGTGTCTATGAAGGCACACACTAATAGATGAGCAAAGACGTCTATTGTCTATGATGCTACGACTCTAGTAGTGTCTAAAGAGTGTTGTGCACAAGGTGCACAACTAACTTAGTGGCAGGACACCTAGTCCAAAGTGTGAGACACTTCTCTACACCTAATCTTGGTGGTGAACTAAGTCAAACAGGTATGGTTTTGTTATAGTACAACTGCAAAGACTTTGAAGGAGGGTTGACTCGATTAGAGTTGAGAGAGGTGGTTCACAAGATGAGAGAGAGACAGTTCACACCAAAGATATGAAGGCAAGGTTGCTAGATTGCAAACGAAGCCAAGTCTGGCTTCCTACAGTATAAAGTACAAGTATATATAGTGCTCAAGTCACAAAGACGAACACACAAAGACAGACATATGTAAATGTTGTTATCTGAAGTTTTCTTATCTGAAGCACAAGACAATATGGAGTAAGCCACATATAAAACAAAGAAGACACACCAATGGGGTAACAAAGATAACAGAACCGAAACAAAGGTAAGTGGTAACATACATGTGAAAGGACTGAAGCATCCAGATCATAACATAATTGCTCCCCTGGAGTTAAGCGGTAGATTGAGCCATTCTTCATTGAAGATGCAGGCTTTAGGTCAATGGCATGGTCCCAAGGTTGGTGTTGTGGCAATTGAGATGAGGCTTCCTCACTAAAGACTTGGGAATACTTTAAGAATTGTGCTGGGATATGTTCTAGGGGGTTCTTTGATGTGATCTTGGTGGCAATGGCTGTACTTGTAGTGGTTTTAGCCCATATGGCTAAGTGGTCGTACTTGGCAAAACTGTGGTGGTAAAGAAATGGTTCTATGGCTTCTTGGTTAAATGGACTGGGTTCTTAGAGATTGTCCAGAGGTGTGGGGAGTATCATATTAATGATGGTTGACTGTGTCTGTATACATTTCAATGTGATTGTTAATGGAATGGTTGTTAATGCACATGTAGTAGGGCATCTTGTAAAGGAAATATGTGGGAGTGCCCAATCTACTTCCGGGTTGTGGGCTAGGAGCCAATCTGTTCTTAATATAATGTCATGGTCCCCCAATGTGGTGACATAAAGTTCAGCTGTTTCCTCATGGTGGTCTTGATCTGCTTGTATTCTTAATCATTGTATTGTTGTAAAATGAATGGAACTGCATTTATTAAGTGTTCCATCACATTTTTAACTGGTAGTGGTGTAACCAGGGATCATAATGTGAGCTTATGTTTCTTGGAGAAGTCATGACCAAGTATGATTCCTTCTGCACCACTGTCAAGTAATGTGTGTGCACTGATTTCATGGCCAGATTTCTTTCCTACTAGAGACACTTGCAATGTGATAGAAGGTGAATGTCTATTTTGTATAGTGTCACCAGGTACAGGATTGGAGCCTAGTGTCTCTAGTAAAGAAAATCTATGTACTGTTGTAACTTGTGATGTCCTAACTGACAGTGTGGCAGTAGGACTTGTTAAAAATCCTCATTAGTGAGGGAAGGGATAGTGTGATGTGGGTAGTTGATAGACACAGAGGCTACTTGAGCTGGATGGTCCTCTGGCTTATCTTCCATGGTCTCTTCTAGGGTGGTCGTAGCTTGTGCTTTGAAGTTTGACTATGGACATTAAGATCCTTGCCTTTGTTTTCCTTGTCATTTCTTTATATAACAATCTTTGGCTACATGGTTTGGTTTACCACAATAGAAACAGAGTTTTTCTCAAAATTGTTTATCTTTCTCTTCTTTGGAGAGTTTTCCCCCAGGCTGAGGACAAATGGGTAGAGTGGCATTTATCTAGGTGTCTTTTTCTTCCATAATTAAGGCTCTATTCCTAGTGCCCTGTCTCCCTATTTGTGTAAAGCTTGGAACATTGTAGAGGTGCCAGACCTAGTCAAAGTCTCATTCCTTTTCCACCAAGGTGTCTAGTGTAGTTGGTTATGGTGAAAGTTCTGTTATCTTGTTATGTAGGGCTAGAGGAATGGCTCATCAGAGGGCAAACATCTTGGTTTCATCATTTGCCCCAGATTGGGATGCATGCGTAGACCACTCTTGATACCATTCATTGAATGGTCTATTCCCCATCTTAAAGGTGTACATGGCATTGGTTGCTTCTAGTTAATTGTGTTCTGGAATAAAGTGTTTCTTAAAGGCATTGCAGAAATCTGTCCAGGTTCTGAAGCTCATGGGGGTTGTGGCTAGTGCTGTTTTTTGCTTATCCTGTGCCCATTCCCCAGCAGGTGTTTCCAATTTGAAGTGGGTTAATGTGGCGGAAACCTTTCTCCCTTCATCAGTATACATTGTGTTGTTTAAGTAATAGTAGTTGGCCAGGTTATTCCAGAGTGATTTGGCCTTGTCTGCTTTATCATTGAAGGGTTCAGGAGGTACTCTGAGTAGCTTGGATGGTGCTGGGTTTGCCATTATAATGGGTGCACCAGGAGTTGATGGTGTACTTGGGGATGAAGATGGTAGTGGTGTCATGAACTAGTATGCTGCGTTCATGACTTAGTTATACCAATGTACTATCAATAGTACTTGCCACACTCAAAGAAAGGGTACTATCAAGTTGTCCGACTAGGACCCTTGGTTCCACCTCCCATATAGTAGGAAACCCGGTCCCTATGGTCCCACCATGTCTGTTTGTGCAAAAGTGATGAGTAGAGGTGTCCACAATATCGCGTTTTCATTGTCGCCTGATGTTTTTGGATGATTTGACTTGTTGTAATCTGTGGACGAGGTCCAAACAAGTTACTAATGGGTAAACAAGGTTCTATTATTAGTGGTAGAAGGTTCTATGACCTTCTACACCCTTCTACCAGCTTCTACTGGCTTCTACGAGACATACTGCGGAGAAGGTCACAAGACCTAAGAGAGACTATTGCCATTGGACACTATTTATAAAGCTTCTACTGTATTCCAGAGTATTCTACTGTGCACAGACCATGTAACTAGGTATATAAGCTAGCCTAATACTATGGACAGCCCTCAGACTGTCCACTTATGACTTCTACTTGCAAAACCCCTTGTTCCCATTCCTCTGCCATCATTAGAATTATCAACCTTCTTGCTGTTTTGCTCGTCTTCAAAGCTTTCCTCTTAATCCTTCACCTATATCTTCTCCTTCACCCTCTCGTCCATCGTCCCCCTTTGTGTTCCAAGTACCAAAGGCCTCACTAGACAGTGAGTCCTTCACAAGTGGTACTTAATATGATGGAACTCCAAGGGCTAACAAATAAGTCCTGAATGCTAATGGCTGGGAGGTTGTAGCTGGAGCTTGTGGGCCAGTGGCTGAGGTTGGATAGGTTACTTGAGTAGAAGGTCCTGGTGTTTGTGGTAGACTTCCTGGTACTGCTTGCAGTGTATGGGTTTTGGAAGCTTGTGCAAGTAGTGCCACAAGGGTTTGTGTAGCACTATCTAGTAGTTGCGAGACCTCTTCTTGATCAGTTTCTGATCCTGGGCTAGCCCTTCATGATTCTTGATCTTGAGGGTTATTTGGGGTACTTTAGAATGTAACTCTTTGGTGGTTCTTATAGTACCAGCTGTTCTTATTTTCTGACCAGGCAATGTTTTTTCCTTTATATTTGCCTGTAAGATCATGGAAATTGATGCTTTCGATATGGGTGTAGCCTGGGTATACTTCAGCATAGTCTTGGTCTTATAGTTCTCTGTTTAAATTGGTAGCAAACCAGGCAAGGCTTCCATTTGAGCTGGTGAGGGTGTAGTCTTTCCACTCTATGTAGTAGAGGTTGTCAATGAGGGAAAAGTATTTATATTCGAAATAGATTGGTATCCACAATTCTTCTTCCTTGGTTAGGGCTCTGTAGCTCTCAGTCATGCACTAGTTTCTGTTAATTGAGTTACAGTCCACCTGTCTGAGTTCCACTAATAAGTGACTCTATAGGCTGGTTGCAAGATTGCTTTGTCAGGTATGTTGGGTCTTAATTGTCGTTGAATCCAGTGGTATTCTTCAAATATCCTGAAATGTCCCATAGTGATCCTGCTTCACCACAAAAGGTTTTGAAAGTTTAATGGGCTGGATGATATTTCTCTTATATAAGAGAGGGGTTGGTTTAACACTAGGGTCATTCTGTTGGCTTGATACTGGAGTCTATAGTGATTCTTAAACTGTAGTAGTTCTCTAGGGATTCTTGTGGGGATATTTTCTAAGATGTAAATGGCTTCTAGGAAGTGACAATGTAGTTGGGGTTGCATTGCTTGGTATTGGGCTTCTTCACTGCTAGTGGATGGTTGTCTACGTGATGTCTGAACCATTGGTTGAATAAGGGGGTATATTGATGGTCCTTGGACTGGTTGAATAGTTGGGAACATGGATTCTTGTGGGTTTGCTTGGTTAATAGGTGGAATTACTGGGGTGTTTCCTCTTGATTCTATGGGTGCATGGTTTGGTTCAAGTCAATTATGATGTCTGTGTCTTCTTCTTATTTGTTTGTTGAGAAGCCAGCTTGACTTATTCTATTTAACCCGAAACTACCTGTATTATCGAGAAGGTAGGTAGTTCTGTCCTGATACCCACAATACTACACTAGGTGGAGTAGGTGGGGTATTAGGTCTAAAATTACAGTCACAGACCTCTTTATTACACCAACAGTTAGCTCTGGTTTCCCACTGGCTGGTAGTACTATTACTTCAACCATTGTCAGAGCTTGAGGGTAATGAACTGCTAGGGGGAAGTGGTTCTTCTAGTTTGCGCCTTCTAAGTGCTATTGCTTCTGCAAACTCCAATATTTTGGGGTCATTGGGGTGGTCCAGTGGGAGATGGTAGATTCTTGGGTTAATTAGACTTGAATCTGGGTTTTCTAAGGTAGTGGTCCAAGTGGATTCTGTCCACTTATAGGTGTACTCCCTTCCTTCAGCAACAACTATTTGGTGTGGTTGTGAGGTAGTGACTACCCTTAATTCTTGGAATGATATTTGGATTTCCATATAATCTAGACAGAACCTTTCTAGGAAACAGAGTCTTTCCCCTCCACTAATTTGGTTGATTAGTTCATCTTCCCTTATGCCAATTTCTATGAACCAGAGGTAGTTGTCATTGGACCACAAAAGGAGGGTTTTGGTTGGTAAGTTGTTTACAGATGTGGCACCTAATAAATGCCAGTAGAGGAGTTGTGCTTGACTTGCTATGGCCATTAATTGTAGGTCATGTGTTGTTAGGTCTGTAAACCTTGTAGGTGTTAAGATTGTTCTGAAAGGGAGTAGATCCCCTAATTGATTTAGGGTTCTTGAATGGTCACTCCAACAGTCTATCCTGTTGTTGGTGGCTGCATTGAATAGTGAGGAAGGTGGGAATAGGGTTCTTAGTTGCCTTTCCCTACGGGTTTTGAATAGACAGTTGGCACGTCTCAGACACTCTTCTTCAGAAATGCAGGCTGGATACAAAAACACTACCCCTTTTTTATTCAACTATTCCCAGTAGCCTACTACAAACTACTTACTGTTATAGTAAGTTTTATAGTGGGGTGCTGTCTGGGTACTTGGTAAGATAGTCAATGGGGTCAGCAGGGGTACAGGGGTAGAAACAATAGCCTAAGAGGTGGGGGCTTGTTCTAACTGCATCTTTGAAATGGAACCCTTGCTCAATAGCAAATACCTGGTTCTCATGAAAAGAAAGGTATCCATACGTGGTAATGATTCTTCTGTCTAAGAAATTGTGTACCTCCAATATGACAATGGAGTACATATAGGCCTGCTTGATGGCATAGTCCAGGTCCTTGAAGGCATTTTGAATGCCTAGCCTGAAACTGTACTTGATAGATCCTAGGGGAAGGGATGCATTAGGGTGCTCTAGGACTGCTTGAGAGCACACGTAAATGGGTTGGATCCCTAAGGCCACACAAAGGGCACAATGAGGGTGAAGGGGATAGATGGTTTGGCAATGAGGGGACTTGTAACAGAAAGGATATACCCCTGGAAAGACAGGTGGAATGTCACAGAGTTGTTGAATAGTGTGGATGTGGTGGATAGACTCTTGGTAAAACTCAGCTATGGGTCTCCACTCTTCACCTCTTTCCATAAACACTGCAATAAACTGGTGTGGGTGTTGTCCTCTAGTTCCTAAGCACAGAGGTGGTTGGTTAACAGGAGCTGGAGGGGGAATATTTTCTTGGTTACTGTTGTCCAGGGTTGGGACACACAATGGTACTGCTTCTTAACCTTCTGCCACCCTGTGATAGTTGATAGGTGAATCTGGAGTAAGTGGGTGGACAGGTGCTACGTCTGGTGTTCCTGGATGGGTTGATACTGAATGAGGATGAGGGGGTGGGGTAACTAGTCAGATTTTAGCTTCTGAAAGAGAGGTTGCTGATATAAGGGGAGAGTTGAAGACTGGTCTAGGAGATGGGTACTGAAGTTCCAGGGTAAGCTCCTGGAGGCTAGTAAGGGGAGAAGGTAGGTCTTCTTAGGTAACTGCTATGGTCTCCCAGTACTCCAATGGCTGGGTAAGTTGGGGAAGGTAGTCAAGAGGTCTTGTCTGCAGAGAGTACTCCATGTAGAAAGACTAAGAGTCCTTGTCCCAGTGTCCTAGCTCTCCAGTAGAGTAGGGCACTAAACAAAGATATCCAAGGTCAGAAAGAGGGAGAGACTGTCCAAGTGTGAAGGACTTACTACTGTCTTAGTGAGGCCTACAAGACTTGGTACATGAAGGGGGATGACGGATAAGAGGGAGGAGGAAAAGAACCAGATGTAAGAAGAGAAGAAAGGACTTGAAGATGAGCAAGATGGTGAGGAGGCAAATCACACTAATGGTGAAGAGTGGAGGGGACTATGATCTTGCAAGTGGAGTTATAAGTGGACAGTCTGAGGGCTGTCCATAGTATTAGCCTAGCTTATATACCTAGTTACATGGTCTGTGCATAGTAGAATACTCTGGAAGGTAATGGAGGGTTTTATAAATAGTAGCCAATGGCATTGGTCTCAGCCATGGATCAGCGATGGCTTACATAATTGATGGGCCAGCCGACGGGTAGAATCTCCCATAACTCATGGACAGCCGACATCGGCCGACATCGGAGAATCTTCCATATTTCATGGGACAGCCGACGTCGGCTGGCGGACCAAGGCATATCAAAGCATAGAAAGTGTGAGTCGGACCAGAAATCATCTCCAAACTCCCCTGCACTGCTCCACCTACTAAGACACTGTTGGTCTGATGTGGTTCTGTCCCCACATGCCAGTGACTAGATATCTCCTCCTCTAACCTTCTCCAATTCTTAGAGTGTTTATTAGATCACTTATTAACATAGGCCACAATATCATAGCCAAGTAAGCTGCAATCTACTCTGCCACTTTGGTCCGACCACTTGCAAGCCAGTGGTTAGAACAGAACACATCTCCATATACTGTGGCGCAGGTGGGTATTGACAGTGTTACAACCACATATATACCACTGGTAGGACCAGTGTGCATTTCTGCAGTCTGGTAAGTATATATCCACTCCTCCATCCTGGTCTAACAGCTTGCACACTACTGACTGGACTAGGGGGAATCTCTACACTTTGGAGAGTACATGTCCACTTCTGAACACCCTTCATCGGACCAGGGTACATCTCTGCACTCTGGTAAGTAGGTGTGTTCTCCTCCATCTCGGAGCAACCACTTGCACACCACTGTCTAAACCAGGGGGCATCCTGCATGAGAAAAGGACAGACAGATAACACTAAGATGGGTGGACGAGGGTGATCAGGTTTTGGAAGGGCAAGGGTTAATACCTCTAAAGAGGTCAGATTGGTATTAGTAAGTCAGAGAGAGGATGAAGGAGAGTGAGCAGTCCTTAGAGGAAAAGAATATCAAGTGGAGGAAGAGGACATCGGAGGACATTAGATAAGGTCGGAGGTGGGTGGAGATGTTGGATAGCTCAAATGAATGACAGTGAAGTGGGAACAATTCATCCTTCATAGCACACTGGGTATGTGGGCAAATACAATGGTTATATTTCTACCTTTGTAAGAAGTGGGTATTAATTCCTCCTACACTTCTACCAGTGTCCATATATCTGGCATATTGATCAGACAGCCAGCTCACTTCTAAGGATAATATACTTACTTTGCTCTCTCAGTTATTTTCACTCGCCGCTTGCCATGGTCCGACTCATCGGAGGAGCCTTGTGAACTTGATTGGAATGCGCCAGAGTCATCAGGACCACTATCATAGTCCTTGTCATGTCCCTGCCCCTCCTGCCCCTCCTCTAGTATGTGGTCAGGACTTGATGTCCGCTCCATTTCTTGAAAACAGTTAGTACACATCTATCATGTAAGATAACTTAAGTAAAGATGTAACTCACCTGGAGTGGATCTGCGTTGAGTGTCTATAGGACTACTGGGAGTGGATGTGTATCTCCTACCACCCTGAAATGATCCTATATAGAGTATCAAACACCATTTCATGTATGCCAAGGATAGGATAATCATACCTGAGCCCTGAGGAGAAGACAATGAATGAGTGGGAGAAACCTCAAGATTAAAGTTTTCTGATTCTTCATCCTCTGTGGAATTGTCATCAGAATTGGGGCAGAGCACTGTGATTGGCATCGGAGGTGGAGGAGTCATCGGAGCTGGATGTAGAACTACTCTCTGAGTCGGAGGAGTCGCTAGAACCCCCCACATCAGTATCATGACCTTGTCGCCGTTTCGGAGCTCGGCGGTGCTTAGATGGCTGCTCCACATCTTTGAGGAGAGGGCATGAGGACACCCAGATCAGTGGTTCAAGGTGATCTTGCTTTCTTTGCCTCCAGTGTTGTAGGAGGTCAAACACATCGCCAATGCGGAGCTTGGATGGGTCTGCCCACTGAAAGCCATCTGGAACACATTCTGGCTTTATCCAAGAAGATGGGTCCTGAGACAGCTTTGCCCATGGAATGGTTGCCTTTTTCTTCCCAGAGACATATCCTAATGCAACTGTAGCACACACAGCTGAAATAATCAACAGACAACTCACGGATGTGGGTAGTAATATAATCTCGGAGCACCGCCTGCACCGCCTTGGCATTATACCCATCTGCATCGGTGATGGCTGGAACATCGGGGCACCCATTGGATTTGATATGAATGGAAATCGGAGGTTTGACTGTTTTGGGGCGGCCCTTCTGAGTAGTGTGGACATCACCTAGAAGTGGGATGAGTGCACCATAATCTATAGAATTTAAGAGAAAGTGCCAACCTCCTCTGAAACACATCTTGGCATATTTCTGCCATTCTCTGAAAAGCGGAGCATCTTTCCAATTGGGGCAATACTTGAGAAAGCGAGTCCCATCATCCAGTAGATTGTTTGCTTCATCACTGTGCATGCAAGGCATCAACCATCTGACAGTGTGTATTCCTGAAGGACCTACATCCCAGTAATGATGCTCCCATTTTCATGCTCATGTGCAGTCAGAACTACACATCGAATACCACAAGTTTTGAATAACTGGGCTTGAAAGTCTCGGATGATTTTCCCACTCATGGAACTAGCCATTCTGTTGATAGCAGCATTAATAGGAGTGTCGGAGCAGTGAACCTGGATTTGACATAAGTACCTAGCTTGGATATGGGGAGGGGGGGCATCATCCGACCACCTAGTTGCTAGATTGGAATATCTCTGCTGGTCCTCCGCAGATAATGTTGACCATATCTTAGTTGTTGCATCCTGAAGTGAGCCTAGGAAAGCCTGTGATCCAGGACGAGCTCCAGACATTTGCTCCGCTTCCAGCATGACTTCATCTCGATGTAGGTGGTAAAAGGTATTTCTGGCGGACCATTTGCGGGTGAATTTAATGTATTTCCGTTCAGGTGGGGAATAGCGGTTGTAAAACCATTTTCTAACCCTCTGTTATGGACCATCAGCTTCAGTGCTCCTTCATTTGATATGAGGAAATTTACCCTGTCAGCATCTTTCTTATTGAAAGATACTGTACCATCTCGGAGTGCATATAGCTCCGCCATTACATTTGCAATGATCCTAGAACGGGTGTCTGCATCACCTTCCTTGAACTCCTCAATGTATTCCTCTAGAATACTGGCATCCTCCTGGGTAATCTCAAAGACATCATCAATAGGATGGGCAGGAGCTGTGGCAGGAGCTGTGGATGATAGCTGTGATCCTCCAGACACAGATTGTGAGCCATTATCAGACTGCATATTTAGATTGGATGAGTGTTAGTGAAGGCGGATGAGTGTCAGTGAGGTGGATGAGTGTCAGTGAGGCGGATGAGTGTAGACAAGCGTGGACAACAGTGATTATAGTGGAGGTGTGTGGAGAAGGGTGGATGAGGGTGTTTGAGTGTGGGACAAGGGTGGATGAGAGTGGATGTCTTCACTATATAATTGGCCTAGAGTGTATTGGTATGAGGAGTTGGGCAAATATGACAGTGAATTTATATGACTCTGCGTTGACATATTGCAATTCAGAATATTTGATTGTTTGTGCTCTAACATCTCGGAGGTAAACGCAGTAGTTAGACTAAAACATGTCTAGAATTACAGAGCAAATGGTGAAACATGACAATGGTAATCTGCTCCACCTGCTCATATGTGATACATCTAGTGCTCCTTCTTCAGCAATTTATTTGTGTCAGTTGCTGAACGTTTGATATGATGGAGCATGATGAAACAGCATATGCACATATGAGGGTGAAACATGTGATAGTGGCAGACACCTTGATGTAGCATCTCAGAAAAGCGGACCACATCGATTTGCTATGTACAAATGACAGATATTTGTGCTACATATCATCTGCCTTCCTTATAATGTTCCCCACCTCCTCACTAAGTACTTCACAATGGCGGGCGACGCGCAGGAGCTCGACGTGGAGAAAGTCAAGCTTCCGCTTGAGCCTCTTGAGATCTCCAACCTCGTCATCATCTCCATCATCGTCCGCGTTCTCCGATGAGGCAGGGAGTACCTCATTGTCCTCATCCACATCGTCCACGCCCTCTGCAAAGAGACCCTGCTCCGAGGGGGAATCATCCACCTGCGTGTCCAGGAGCTCATAGATATTAGTATTAGTACCACAAGGGAAGGAAGGGGTGATAATAAAATACATACCTCAGACATTACAGCCCCCTCCTCACTTTCAGGGTCACTAAGCGGACCAGTAAAGAATGTGATGTCCTTGAATGTTACGGTTCCGCGGCCGTATTGCGTTGACTTAACGCTGTATTGGGGTTCACCGATCACGTGACTCCAATCGTGTTCAGGTGATCCTTCGTTCCTAAGTATTCGGCTTTGACTTGCTCGAAACTGACGTGAACGGTCGATGGTTCCCCTTGTCTGTGGGGCTGCTTGGCAGGCTTCCTGACTTGTCGCACTAAGAGTGGATGAGAGAGCACTAGGCGAAGAGCACTAGGCAAGAGACTGGATTGGATGTGAAAGAGTACAAGTGCGAAAGAATACAAGTTGCTAAAGCTAAGGTATGAAAGCGAAGTCCTTAGCCCTTATATACACAAGAGGGTGCAGGTTTAAACCCAGCAAACCCTAATACAACGATCCTAGGAATGAGTCATCCAGGAACCACAAAGATAAGTAAAGTCCGAGATAAGAGACCATGAGGTGTGATAAGCACAGCCCCTCGAGATAACGATACCGTAAGTCCGTGATATGTGATGATACGTACGCGGCCCTTCTGCTAATGCCGATGATAGGAGATAGCGTGATAAGAAACGATAAGGGTCCTGTCCAATGATGATGCGTTCGCCTATCGTGCCCCAAGGCGCTACGATAAGGCATAGTCCATGGCCTTCTAGCCGCTTCTAGACTCGTCACGTGCCGTCCTGATAAGGTCACGTGATCATTCTTCTGATTCTGTCCATGCATAAGCCGATCGCTCACCCGGCAAATGCCGCTCATCTGGTTCTAGGGAGAGCCGTTCCATCCTTGCTTGCGTGTCTTGCAGCATCCGTTCGACTTCTTCTTCATCACGTGAGTCCGTGCTTGGTGACATGCCGTGATACTCGGCCCGTTGTCGCATGACTTCTGCGTGACGTTGCTCTTCCTGGGCAAGTACTGCTGCCCATACTTGATCGTCGCCGAATGGTTCTTCTTCCAATTGCCCCTCTTCCAAGGGCTCGGGGTCACGTGCGCTGTCGTTTCGTAACATTGAAGCTGGCAGCCAAGGAGGTCACTCCTTTTGCCGTAGTGGCCTAATATGAATGAATAAGCATACTATTATTTGATCAAACTGCGCTTACCAAAGAAGACTGTGCGATGGGTGATGGAGGTGGAGAATCGTCCTCCATTCCAAAGGGGAGCATGTCATAAAGACTGGTGGAGGGTGTCGACACCACCAGCACTCTGCAGCTAATGAATAAGTGGTCCGCATGGACATATCTAACGTACCTTCGCCTTTACAGCAGCTGGTGGGGGTGGCTGTGGCTGAGAGCCCTCCATCATCCCATCAGGGAGTAGGTCATAGAGAGCTGGAGCAGAGGGGGCACTAGTAGTACCCCTAGAACACATGAGTGGATGGATGGATGGATGGATGGATGAACAGTGTGCGGCAGATTGAATAGAGGATGTGTGGACACACCTGTGGAGATCGTCCGACGTCCGGTGGAGATGGCTGATGCAATGGTGGCTGGGAGCTGTCCACCATGATGTCTGGCAGCAAGTCGAAGATGGCTGGGGTGGTGGGAGCAGCAGGGGCAGTGGAGGATTCCTCCCCTTCGTCGGAGGAATGGACTCTGTCGTGGATTTGAGGCCATGCGCGTCCTGGAGAACTGAGGGTGTGGTAATATATTAATTGCACAAAATCAGGATGATAATACTGCGCACCTTCCCACGAGATCCACACTTCTTGGGGGGCATAATGTGTGGAGTTTAATGGTAGGAAGGAGGGAAAGTGATATGAGACTATTGATCACTTACCATATGTGTGTATGTGAGCGAATCGCCCAATTCGGAGAATACTCGGAGCACCTTGTGCATCATTGGACCAAGTTTCCCCACACATATGCCAGCTGTCAGGTCCGATTTGAATCTGATCTGACATAGATCTGTGGGAGAAATGTCTGTATGCACCTTCTTTGATATCTGATGGGATCACACAGGGCTCGGACCACTGTGGACCACAGTGGTCCACCGCGGACGACCACGGACGACCTCGGATCACTCGGATCAGCGATCTGTCAGATGGCTGGCACACATATGTGTTTGGGGGAATACCTCTGGTAGAGTGTGTCGTCCGACGCAATCTTCCCCCATCATCAACACTTGTTTTATGGCTACTAAGAAGTCCCAGTCCCCCAGCTTGTCCCAACCGGAGAA
>WTXK01000275.1:0-62888 GCA_025769895.1 Lactarius psammicola
CACGTTCTGTGTCTCAGCCGATGCAGCCGTCTCCTCCGTCGTGGAGTTCGGCAACGACCTCCTACACCTCTCCACAGGCCGCACGACGATTGCGCATACACGTGGGCTCGCGCTGCGCGCACAGCGCGAGTTCCGCACTATATACAAACGCATACGCAAGGCGCTCGTGGTCGCGACGGACCTCTGTGTCGAGATCACGTACTGGCGCGCGTACGGAGAGCTGCATACGCTGTGCGCGTGAGTGCCGCGTGTTCGCGGTCACGTTCGCGCGGGGGTGCGGAGGCGAGCTCACGAAGGCGCAGGAATGCATCGCCGTTCCTCGGGAGACTGCGCGGGGGCAGAGGCGTACAAGTCCGCGAATGACCACCGGGAGCGCCGTGAGGACACAATCCGGTACGTCACCGCAACACATCCTTTTTTTTTTTTGGTACAAATTTTCTGTCAAGAATATCTCACTTTTGGCATCGGCGAGGTGTTCGACATCGGCGGGTTCACGGGATCCGTCGAGAACGCTGAGCGGACGATGCGTACGGCGCAGGCAAACCAACGCGCAGCAGAGGCACAGCGGGACGCCGCGCGTATGGAGCTAGGCAAGCGGAATGCGGAACAACGCACGATCAAGGACGTGTCCGCGCGGCTCGATGCGCTGGGCCCTTCCCTGGCCCTGGCGCAGCGCGCGCTGGACGAGCACCGCGCGGCTCATCGACGGGGCAAACGCCGCGCTGACGTGAGTGTGTTCTTTGGCGGGCTTGTTGCGCGTGCCGCATGGGACGTCATCACGTCTGCGCCTGCGCTCGCCGCGACCGTCATGAACTTCCAGCATCTGCTCAACGCCAACACGCACCTTACGGGGGTGTTCATCACGTCGCCAGCTGTGCTGAATGACGAGTTGATGCGGCTGGCGGATAGCGATGTTCCGCCTGACGAGCTCTCTGCTTTGATGTAGACTTCGTACGACCAGCCCTTATATTTTTTTTCCTGTCCTCAATACAGAACGAGAGATACAAACTACAAGCGGCTTCCCCACCCATTTCTAATATACAACCCATCCGTGCCGACATCAGCACGCTCCGAAACTCGAGCCCCTGCGATGCACAGATCGCACATTACTACATACCGTCATCGTTGATCACGGATCGGGGGCGCACTGTGGCCATCTGAAACCGCGTCCAGGCGCTCCCAACGCCGAGCAGCTCTAAAAAGTCCCACCCGTGGTCTTCGGGATCGTCCACGGGAACGAAGGGTAGTTTGAGTGCCTGGTCTGCCCGCGCGAGCGCCCCGCGCGCAGTACAGTCTGTCGAGCCGGCGCCCCCAATTGGTACCCTCGCCAGCGCCCGTGCGCCCGCTTCTGTGAGACGCGTAGAGAGGGCGGGGCCACCCACGCGCGCAACGAACGAGGAGTTCACCGCCCCGCGAGCTTCGGCGCACGGTCGAGGAAGTCTGGGGTAAGACGGGCCGTTCACCACGCGCGGGACCACGTTGACACCGACGCTGTCCCGCAGCCAAGCAACCCACTCGCTCCGTGTGTCCGCTCTCGCCTCGTCTTCGTGAGTTTCATTGTCGGCTGCCTCTTCGGGGTACGCGGAGAGGTAGTCGGGGTGGAGGAACCGCGCCACGAACGGCGAAAGAGCGTCGCGTAGCGCAAGTGCGCCATCTTCTCCCGGCAGATCCAAATACATCTCGTCTCCCTGTGCGCCCTCGCCACGCTCATTGACGAGCCGAAGTCGTGCAGCAGGCGGCATGTTCGATGCAGCGCGGTGCTCGAAGAAGAAGCGCGCGTGTGCGACGCGGTTCACGACGCTCCGCGGGCCTCCCGCCAAGAGTATCTTATTCGCAATCGTGGCCGGGTTCGGCAGTGTGACGCCGAGGCGGAGGAAGAGCTGGTACCGCGGGGAAAATACGGGGATGCCAGGCGCGATACTCTGCAGGTCGAGGTCATCCGGGATGTTGACACCTGCGGGCGGGAACATGAACCTGGAAGCAAGTGAAGCAGTAGTCCAACTGCCGTTGCGGAGCGGGAGGATACGCAAAAGGGACACCTCGGGGCGGACGCCTCTTCCAAAAGGTGTACGTGGTAAACGCAGGAGGCAAGCCGCCACCGAGTCGTGCCATTCTGCGCTCTGTGCGCCGAACAAGTCGACCCCGTCCATTTTTGAGAGGCCCGCGAGGAAGTCATCGTTCGTCATTTCGCGCACCCCGAGACGGCGAAGAATGAGCTCATCCCGGCCATGAGCATCGTAATCTGACGAAAGATAGCACAAGCCACGCGGGAGGTGTGCCTCGGGAATAAGTGGCGCATTGGAGTCGTCACGGAAGGAGACGGGGAGAATAAGAAGTTGAGACGCGCGGACTTGTGTACCATCGGAAGAACGCAGAATTGGCCGGTGTTGGAGCTCTGTCATCAATTTATGCTCAACGTAACAGAAGAAGCTGTCGGAGATGGACTCGGGCAAGTAACGGAACCAGACATTGCGGAGCGTGCGGTGGTCCGCGAAGCGGTCGACGGCGAGGAGGAAGGCATCGATAATGCTCCGAAGAAGAGCACGGTTCCATTCTTTATCTGCCAGGACGTCCTCCCGGCTAGCCGAGGTGATGAAATCCGCTTGTACGATGAACTGTTCCGAGGAACATTCTGCATGCATCCAAACAGACAGCATAAGAGGGCTTACATTGAACCCGTAGTACCGCAAGGGTAAGAATGCATGCACCTCCTGCTTCTCGATCACGGGCTCCCCCGTTTCTGTGACCGGAAACGCCAAGATTATCTCGCTCTGCTCGACACCCTCCCTCCCGGGCTCCTGCGCGGGTGTCTGCGCGAGGTGCTTCACCAGCACATACCTCTCTACCTTGAGCTCACCATCATCTATGCGCTCCAGGGACACCAGGTCGTCGCCGGGACCATCCCTGCGCAGCATCTGAAGAGCGCCGTGCCGAGCGACACCTGGGACGGTGACATTCAGGACGCGGAGTTGGCGCAAGAACAGGAGCAGCGTCGGACGCAGGCCGGTAAGTTGGGCACTAAGGTCTGTACCCTTCTCGGAAGGCGCAAGGCGCAAGTGGAACGTGGTCCAACCACGTCTTGGAGGGTAGGCGGAGCCCCAGACCGGCGTGATCATCCCCAGCTGCGCTGTGCGATCGAAGTAGAAGGAGTATGGGCCAGAAGATATGTGCACCTCATTGGCAACGGTGAACACGGACTTGAAACCGATACCCTTCTCGCCTGCACGTGTACATATGCGCGTTACATGAGGTAAAGAGGGGAAACAGAGCTGGACGCACCGATAAATCCGCGTGTCGATTTTTCACGGGTCTTGGTGCTCTGGCCAATATCGCATATAGCCTTGACATCGTCGGCAGAAAAGCCGACTTCATTACACTCAAATACGACGAGGTTGTGCTCGATCTGGAGGTTCAACGAAGGGATGACGTCATCTGCATATGCGTTGTCGTCTGCGTTTTGTATGAACTCGAGCAAAAAGTGGGTTTTTTTGTTGTACAAGTCGCTAGAAAGCCTGTAGAGGTGGTGTAGTGAGGGGGAAGGGGGTATAGGGATACGTAAGTGGGAAAAGGCTTACCGCTCAAGAGCGCGTTCGAGTTTACCACGCAGCTTACGGACAGCCGGGGAAGGTTTCGAGTGGTCGTCATCAAAGCCGTATTGTTCACGAATGATGTGGATGAGTCTCGAGGCAGCGTGGGTGGGAAGGGAACCAAGCCTATCGGTAGACATGATGGAAGCGAACAGGGAAGGGGAGAGCAACATGTTTAGTGGACAACCAGTCGTGGACGCGTCAAGGTCAAGTACTAGCTCACTTAGGAGGGTCTGTCGTAGTGATTCGTCCCAGCTAAGCGGTGTCACAACCGAGAAATGTTTGAAGGCTCACCCAAACTTTTGATGTGCTCGGAGAGCATCGCCACAGTCACGTGCCCCGTATCTGCTCTTGGACTTTGATCGCTGGCGGGTAAAGAATCTTTTGTGCATGTTTACTATGAAAATCGGAGGGCATCATGACACTGGCGGGTGCTCACTGGACATGACCCCGATCTCAGGCTTCAACCTTTCAAGGTAATTCATTGTCACATCGGGTTGGAGAGCTTCCAGGGACTATGGACATGAAAGAATCAATAATAACCCCCATACACGATCCCCACTCACAGTCCTATCACCAACTCCCAGAATTCGTTCCAGGTCGTCATCGTGAACAAGGGCCATATCGCAATGTGGCATCCGCTACACCACCCACGTTAGAATTAACGTGGTCATGTCGTGAAGACATGGCATGGATCTATGGCGCTCACTTGGGCGATATATTCTAATAGTACACGCAGGGGATCACTGTACTTTGAGAGCTTAGGTGAGAGCAAGGAAGTGAAAAGAAAAGAGTAACCTTATGTCAGTAGCACTAGGTATCGACACCACTTTCGTCTCCGACTCGTCGTCATTCCCGCTTGGATCTGGCTTGGGTTCCGCTGCCGCTCTTATCTTCGAAAATATGCGGAAGGTACGTTCGACACGAAACCCTCGAATAAATATGCATTGATTCTCAGGTAAGTTCTAATGGAACACGTCAAAGCCTTTCAGTATCCATTGTCGATTGTAATCTGCGCACCACATACCTCACCGCTTGGGCCCTGATTGACCACCGCTCCTTGGATGTGTTGGCTTGAAACTTGCCAATGAACGGTAGTGCCGATGATACCAGGTACTTGAACACCAAAAGATACCCGTGCGTTCACCCGACTCTCGTAGAAAACAATATTAGACGAGGATCTAGTGCGATGATACCCAGTGACTAGAAGTATGTCTTCCATCTCTATTCCCAGACCGTGCCGTTGCGAGAAGGCGAACCAGGAGTCGATATGCCTAATTATCCATTTGCGGAAATGAGCCTGGGCGAGCGTATCTACACGCTGAGCCGCCACTGGAAGGGACAAGACGGCACCTTGCTTCCTTGTACATGAAAACGAGACTTCCGCAGAACCTGGGGCTGGGGGCCTGAAGAAACGTCAGTGGCGCCGCAAAAAATTGGAATGGGCAATCTGATTACCCTGTGGCGAAAACGTTTGATTCACCAGATGTTACGGTGACCCCATACGAGCAGAGATTGTTGGGATAGAGGGTCCCACGGTCTATATGATTTGGCACAGGTGGAAGTCGTTCATGGTCCTCTGGAACACCGAATCTTGTATTGGATGGATGGTTTTCCGAGCACAAAGCATTGAATAGGCGGTGGAATTTGCCTTGGCGAATGAAACCGACGTCACCAACCTCAACAGGAGGGTACTGTTCTCCTGGGCTTGTGTCCCATAGGGCGTGGCCGAAATCAGGATGCGCGACTGCAAGTTGAACGCGAAAAGTGTCGTAGTGTGGCATTAAGGTGTGAGTGGCGGAGAAAAGCTATATATGGTCTTGTTCAGCACCAAAAATGAGTTTGTAGGTTACTGGCTGCAACCTCATTTTCCCTGGGGGGAAATGAGGTTGCACCCGGCAATGATTTTATTATGCTAGAATCTCCGATGGCTTTTAGTTAAAATAATAAAGTTGGTCTTGAACCGTCACGCATCACGTATCACGCATCACGCCATGTTTGTCCAACTCACTGCAGGCCTGACGTGACCGAGGAACTGTGACGGAGGGTCTCAATAATGCTCTGGGCAACCTGTGGATGCCCACACTCGCTGCGGCCAATGTGAAACCCCGAAGACTGCTCAGAGTCAGTTACAACAAGCGCCTTACGGTATTCATCGCGTCGCCTTCTGCGCTGTAATGGCGAGCTGATGCGGCTGGCAAATAGCAATGTCCCACCTGACGAGCTCTCTGCTTTGATGTAGACTTACCAACCTTTATGCTTTTTTTTTCTGTTCCCGAGAAATATAAACTACAAGCGGCTTGTTTCCATTTCTAATATACAACCTATTCATTAAGCTACAGCTACAGCGATAGCTAAATCTAATCTATTACCACAACCAAGATAAAAACCAAACTCAAACTCAAACCTGAAGTTCAGTGTTGCGCTGCAGATAGATGTCAGGCGATGCATACTGCAGGTGGCCATAGAACAACGCCCGGTGTGGGTCAGCGTAGACCATGTACGACGGCTCGGGCATGCCGATACGAGAGACGCGCACGACGACGTACATGTCCGTGCCGACTTCAGCACGCTCCGAAAACCTAGACGCCTGTAATGCACAGATTGCACATTATTACACACCGACATCATCGCGGATCGGACTGGACGCACCGTGATCATCTGAACCCGACTCATATGGAACGGCTCGTTCTCCTCTCCGCGTGTCGACTTGACCTCAATGTGGTACCGCGGCCAGCGGCCCTGCCACGCGGCGGCCTTCTCCGGGCCAAACCACTCGCGCGTGAGCTGTCCACGCGTGTCATCATACGTAAAGTCTGCGTAGGCCATCCCGTGGAACGGGGCAAAGCCAGGGATGAAGTGCCGTAGCTCGCTCGTCCAATTGTTCGGTCCAAAATCGTCCAGCATACGGATGAGCATTTTGTAAACCTGTCATACAACACGTATCAGCGCCCGTTGCAATTCGGTTGGTTGGAAAGAAACGGAATGTACATAATGCTCGCCCATGACTCCCACCAGGTCGGTATCGCCCGTTGCCGTCGGCGGCACATTAAAGTTTCCAAATGGTGGCCAGACAGGATTTCCGGGCGCGCCGGGCACCATCTGGTTCTGGTTCCCATTGAGGAACGCCTGGGCTTGTGCGGCGAGCCTGCCTACGTCGCGAGCAGCGCCCATAACAGTACCCGCAACAGCAAGCGGCACGGCGGGCTGCATAAACCCCTGCCCTTGCCCCGCAAGTGCATTCGCATTAAGTGGCGAGCGCGACCGCTGCAAGAACTGCGAGTGTTCCGAGACGCCAACCGAGCTCTGCGTCGAGCGGTGGCGCTGCCTCCCGCTCCCACTCCCGTGCCCATTCACCGGCGAAGCAGAGTAGTGGGAGGACTGTGTGTCGGCGCGTTGGCGCGGCGTCTTGGGTCCGCGCGCGCCGAGAGGGGGAAACTGCCCAGCGTCGTGCACAGAGGGTGCAGGGGAAGACGGCGGAAGCGGTGGGGGAGGCAATGCGGGGCTCGGGGGCCGCTCATTCTGGACAACGACTGCAACCGGTGCAGGTACCACAGGTTCATTGGGGTGTAACATTGCTTGTAGCCACGGGCCGTCGGTGTCGTTATCTTCCGGGATCTCTTCGATGCCGTAAAACCTGAAAAGCTCGCGTACGTCCTCGAGAGCGATACACATGAATAGCGTCATCGTGTCGACCTCGAGCAAGCGCGAAAGCTCCTTGCAGATGTGCAGGTCGATGTACTTGGCCGAGATGCCGCTCGCACGGCTGAAGAACGCGGTATACTTGTCATCCGTCTCCTCGAAGGAGATGTCTTCTGGCGTCGGCTCATTGAACTGGCCGAGTGACAGGGTGGTAGTAATCGACTCTACCCCAATAACGGCGATCTTGCGCAGCTTGGGAAGGAAGACCTTGGCTTGCTGTGGAAGGCTCGCCTTGTTGGCGTGATACACGAGTCTGATGCGCACACGGGGTCGGCCGAATATCCCATTGAATCAGTCAGCGTTGTCCTCTGGATTCAACGAGTAGATAGTACCTTGCAACGTACTCAACCCTGCTCGAGTACAGGTCCGTAGCTTTAAGATCAAGCACCCGCTTCCCATGCGGCGTCGACCGTTTAGTCACGTGCGCCTCAAGGTAGCGCATCCTGTCTCTGAGAATAGACGACTCGAGAAGCGGGCGGATACGTGTGATAGCCGACTCAGGGAGTGCAAATAGCGGGACGCGCGAACGGAACACGTCTGCATACTTGCCCTCTTTGTCGGGAACGTAGAAGTCATCGACCGTGCGCAGGGCGACACCTCCTGAAGGCACAGACGCAGGGAATATGGCGATCTGTGCGAGGTCTTCGAAGGACGGGGGCATCTTCGGCATGGTTTGCATGATCTTACTGATGTCTGCAAGGATGTCTGCGATATGCTCCTGCACTCCCTGCGGTACCGACCCGTGCTGGTGCTGCCTCGCGATCGCACGCAGCTCCTCGATGAGGGCATACGGCGGGGCGCTGGTGATGCCAAGCTTCTTGAAGAAGAAATTGCTCAGGCTCGGATACGAGTGACTGATGACAGCTCGGGTCGTCATCGACGGCGGGCCGTCCCAGTAGACGTCCATCTTGCGCAGCCAGACACGCTCTGACCGGCCGTTAACAGAAACAAGTATGATCGGGTCCTGTGTGAACGCATCTCTGCCTCGCGACATGAGGACTCGCCGTTCCTAGACAGACACAACAACTAATACACACCTGATCAGCTCCTCGTCCTCGTCAAATCGTGCATCAAGTTGCTTATAGACCTCCGCGACGGCCTCGCTATCCTTCTCGCCCCGCCCTTGCATGTGTATAAGTTTGTTCAAAAAAAACTGCGCGTTCAGGCGCATCGCAACACCGAGCAGCTCTAGAAAGTCCCACCCGCGGTCTTCGGGGTCATCTACGGGAACGAAGGGTAGTTTGAGTGCCTGGTCTGCCCGCGCGAGCGCCCCGCGGCGCAGGTACAGTCTGTCGAGCCGGCGCCCCCCAATTGGTACCTCGCCGAGCGCTCGTGCACCCGCTTCTGTGAGACGCGTAGAGAGGCGGGGCCACCAAGCGCGCAACGAGGCGAGGAGTTCACGCCCCGCGAGCTCCGGCGCACGATTGAGGAAGTCTGGGGTAAGACGGCCATTGACCACGCGCGGGACCACGTTGACGCCGACGCTGTCCCGCAGCCAAGCAACCCACTCGCTCCGCGTGTCCGCTCTCGCCTCGTCTTCGTGAGTTTCATTGTCGGCTGCCTCTTCGGGGTACGCGGAGAGGTAGTCGGGGTGGAGGAATCGCGCCACGAACGGCGAAAGAGCAGTCGCGTAGCGCAAGTGCGCCATCTTCTCCCGGCAGATCCAAATACATCTCGTCTCCCTGTGCGCCCTCGCCACGCTCATTAACGAGCCGAAGTCGTGCAGCAGGCGGCATGTTCGACGCAGCGCGGTGCTCGAAGAAGAAGCGCGCGTGGGCGACGCGGTTCACGACGCTCCGCGGGCCTCCCGCCAAGAGTATCTTATTCGCAATCGTGGCCGGGTTCGGTAGTGTGACGCCGAGGCGGAGGAAGAGCTGGTACCGCGGGGAAAATACGGGGATGCCAGGCGCGATACTCTGCAGGTCGAGGTCATCCGGGATGTTGACACCTGCGGGCGGGAACATGAACCTGGAAGCAAGTGAAGCAGTAGTCCAACTGCCGTTGCGAAGCGGGAGTATGCGCAAAAGGGACACCTCGGGGCGGACGCCTCTTCCAAAAGGTGTACGTGGCAAACGCAGGAGGCAAGCCGCCACCGAGTCGTGCCATTCGGCGCTCTGTGCACCGAACAAGTCGACCCCGTCCATTTTAGAGAGGCCCGCGAGGAAGTCATCGTCTGTCATTTCGCGCACGCCGAGACGGCGAAGAATGAACTCATCCCGGCCATGAGCATCGTAATCTGACGAAAGATAGCACAAGCCTCGCGGGAGGTGTGCCTCGGGTATGAGTGGCGCATTGGAGTCGTCACGGAAGGAGACGGGGAGTATAAGAAGTTGTGACGCGCGAACTTGTGTGCCATCGGAAGAACGCAGAATTGGCCGGTGTTGGAGCTCTGTCATCAATTTATGCTCAACGTAACAGAAGAAGCTGTCGGAGATGGACTCGGGCAAGTAACGGAACCAGACATTGCGGAGCGTGCGGTGGTCCGCGAAGCGGTCGACGGCGAGGAGGAAGGCATCAATAATGCTCCGAAGAAGAGCACGGTTCCATTCTTTATGTGCCAGGACGTCCTCCCGGCTAGCCGAGGTGATGAAATCCGCTTGTACGATGAACTGTTCCTCGGGTCATTATGTCTGCATCCAAACAGACAACATAAGAGGGCTTACATTGAACCCGTAGCACCGCAAGGGTAAGAATGCATGCACCTCCTGCTTCTCGATCACGGGCTCCCCCGTTTCTGTGACCGGAAACGCCAAGATTATCTCGCTCTGCTCGACACCCTCCCTCCCAGGCTCCTGCGCGGGTGTCTGCGCGAGGTGCTTCACCAGCACATACCTCTCTACCTTGCGCTCACCGTCATCTATGCGCTCCAGGGACACGAGGTCGTCACCAGGACCACCCTCGCGTCGCATCTGAAGAGCGCCGTGCCGAGCGACACCTGGACGGTGACATTCAGGACGCGGAGTTGGCGCAAGAACAGGAGCAGCGTCGGACGCAAGGCCGGTAAGTTGGGCGCTAAGGATCTGTGCCGTTCTCGGAAGGCGCAAGGCGCAAGTGGAACGTGGTCCAACCACGTCTTGGAGGGTAGGCGGAGCCCCAGACCGGCGTGATCATCCCCAGCTGCGCTGTGCGATCGAAGTAGAAGGAGTATGGGCCAGAAGATATGTGCACCTCATTGGCAACGGTGAACACGGACTTGAAACCGATACCCTTCTCGCCTACACGTGCATATATGCGTGTTACATGAGGTAAGAATGAGGAGAGCAGAACTGGATGCACCGATGAATCCGCGTGTCGATTTTTCACGGGTCTTGGTGCTCTGGCCAATATCGCATATAGCCTTGACATTGTCGGCAGCAAAGCCGCGTTCGTTACACTCAAATACGACGAGGCTGTCCTCGATCCGGAGGTTCAGCGAGGGGGTGACGTCATCTGCATATGCGTTGTCGTCTGCATTTTGTATGAATTCGAGCAAAAAGTGGGTTTTTTTGTTGTACAAGTCGCTAGAAAGCCTGTAGAGGTGGTGTAGGGAAGGGGAAGGGGATATGGGGATACGTAAGTGGGAAAAGGCTTACCGCTCAAGTGCGCGTTCGAGTTTACCGCGCAGCTCACGGACAGCCGGGGAAGGAGTCGAGTGGTCATCATCAAAGCCGTGTTGTTCACGAATGACGCGGATAAGTTCCGAGGCGGCGCCGGTGGGAATAGACATGATGGAAGCGAACAGTGAAGGAGAGCAACATGCTTAGTGAACGGCCGATCGTGTCGGTCAAGGTGAGAACACGCCCACGTGTTACGCGCGTGATACATACACGAGTCGCAGTTCCTATCTCAAAGCCCTCCACGGTATATGTCCATGGCTCCTCACGAGGCTATCAACGTACGTGACGCAGGAATAGGTACAGCTACCTTCAAGTTACCCCCATTTGCTCTTTTTCGATGAAAGATCTCACCCACCGTACCACGTGCATAGGCGACGACCAACATCCACCCCAGTTGGGGCCGAATCAAGCATCACACGGAATGTCTAACTTTGTCGACGGCTCAGGACCTATTTTCTCCATGTATTTGGAAATGGCGACGGAAGAAGACAAGAAGATGGCTGAGAACTGGAAAGCGGACGCCGATGGGATCCTTATATTTGTAGGTCTCTATCTCCTAATCTCGTGCTTCACACCGACTTAATGGCCATAGACCGGTCTATTCTCTGCTTCTGTTGCGTCGTTGATCTCAGTGTCAATTCAGGACATTCGACCAAACCCACAGGACACCTCCAACTTCTACCTCGCGAATATTTATCAGACTGTTGCTGACCCAAATCGACCCATTTCCCTCCCTGCTTCCCCGCCCCCATTCTCTCCACCAAACTATGCAGTTTGGGTGAACGGGCTTTGGTTCTTGAGCTTAGTGATCAGTATTACCTGTGCTTTACTCGCGACGTTACCACAGCAGTGGGCGCGAAGATACCTCAAGGTCACTCAGCCACGTTACAGTACACACAAGCGAGCACGGATCCGTGCATTCTTTTTTGAAGGAATCGAGAAGTTTCTCCTTCCGTGGGCAGTTGAAGCATTGCCTACGCTACTACATGTCTCCCTGTTCCTATTCTTTGCCGGCCTATCTGTATTCCTATGCAACATTCACCTCACAATTTTCAAGTTGGTGCTCTCATGGATCGGCGTTTGCGTGGCTCTGTATGGATGTATCACATTCATCTCGATCGCTTGCCTTGATAGCCCGTACCACACCCCACTCTCTTTACCTGCATGGCACGTCGTTACTGGGATACCATTGATCATCTTTCGGGTCCTTCTATGGCTCACCGGTTTTCATTGCTTTAGTTTCGGATCATGGAGGCGCTTTCTTCACTTGAAGAGAAGTTTCCACAATTTCTTTGCGCAGGGCATGCAGAAGACAGCCGAGGAAACCGCACTGAGTTCGCCATCAGAGATCGACACTCGTGCCTTCATGTGGACATTCGACAGTTTGGATGAAGACCATGAACTGGAGCGCTTCTTTTCCAACTTACCCGGCTTCCGCAACTCAAAAGTGGTCGACGATCCTTTGCCCGGTCTCACTAAAGAGCAAAAGTTGAAGCTTTCAATAGCATCGATTGATTTATTAGATCTCACATTCTCATCCGATTTGCTCCCCGAGCCTGTCAAAAACCGGCGAGCCGTCATCTGCGCAAAGGCCATCGATTCGACAGATGTTCCTTATGCATATTGGCACATCGTCAATAAAATCTCGTCCGAAGAACAATATAAGGGACTGCAAACTGCTGAATTTGGCCGTATTATGAAAGCCTGGGGCGATAGCGGAGACCGAGGCACTGCATTGGTTGTACGAGCCATACATACGGGTATTGTCGCAAGAGCGCAAGAGCGCGATGATTCTTGGTTCATTCTCGCCTCCAATGAACTAGGAGTCCCAGAATCTGTCCTTCGAGACTACGCCGCACACGGTAACAACCTGTCATTTGCCATTTTGATTCACATTGTCCACCAGCAACTTGACCACATCGAGAAATGGCCCTGGCAAGTGGACGCTTTGTCGGAAGTTCTAGAAACGGCTTCTAAATTCAATGTTCAAGATACATCACTTGATCTGCAACACAAGTTCTGTGCACTCTGGAATCAAGCTGTTTTTAGAGCAGAGGTCGACGACGACGATAAGATCACATGGTATATCCTGAGAAACCTCCGCGGCGTTTACACCACTCTGCATCTAGATACCAATTCTGCCCCAACACAATTCTCCCCATTCACTAATAGTGAGGATATGATCCTGCAGGCGCCATCCTCATATCCATTTTGCATCGTGCCGAACCATTGTCTACCTCGTACCCGCGAGGTCTCTCCCTCACTTTCGGCATCCACCCTTCCTTCTACCTCTCAGGCCTCAACCTCCCCACCTAGTCCCATTGCCGTTCAGCACACCGCACATCGCAGGACTCCTTCGGATGTTTCAGACATTCCATTGTCACCTCCTACTGTGGTCCTTGACAATATGCCCCCTACTATAGATCCGCCATTGTCTTCGGACTCTGCAGTGACCAGATCTGATCACACATCTTCTTCGCCAGAATCCCATTCATCGAAGCTAGCTTCCCCTGCTCCTGGCCCACCTCCTCCACGGCCGATTTCTGCACTTGATGCTGCCTGCTGAGGGAGAAGGTAGCGCGGGCGAGGACAAGGACGCCCTTGACCCCTCTTTGGCGATCCATAAAGACACTATGGCCACCCCAGACCTTTCACCACAGTCACCGTCACCGTCATCAGTTACTGACGTAGTTATCACAGCCACTTCACGGAGCTCTCCTGACGCCGAGCACACTCGAGATCATCTGCACCCTTCGCTTGGCCAGTATGATAACGTGTAGCATTTTTATTTTTTTCGAATCCATTTCTTTGCGTGTTGGGGTACAGAACCCTATATAACACTTCACGGTGTCCTCCTCCAAATGCTATTCTCTGCCCTTCTATCCAGAACCCCCACGCCCCCGTTGGAGCGGCTTGGCGTTTCGTCAAGTGTTGAGGGGGCTGAGGAGTCGGTCGCGTTGTGCTTGAAGTCACGGTTTTGTGTATGCTTGCACGGGATGATTGCGCGTCCATGACTTGCTTGGCCTCGCCTCTCAGAGTCTTCTTCACTCCTTGAGTGGGCGTGTGTCCTGCCCGTCGATACGTGGGGCTTGTTATTGGCGCGAATGTTAGTGGCCCTGAGGGCGCCTTTTTCGGCGTGGTGTTGTTTCCTAGTGTTTTGTCCATTTTTTGGTCGAGCCCTCCCGTGGCTTGCGTGAAGTTTGCTACCGGGACCATTGTTTTGCTGTTATTCAGTATGTCCTTCAGCTTTCTCTTTCGGGTGTCCTATCTTGTAGCGTCTCCCTCTAGGATAGAGTGGATATTCTTGTTGGGCCCTCAATATCACCGAGATACACGTATATTACCAAAAAGTACATATAATTACACGATACACGATACGAATAGTGCAGCAAAACATGAGCAAATACGAGTAGAATAGAAAAAGGCGAGCTAATGCTGCAGCCGCCATTGAGACTTGTGCGGATGATCCACCATGCAGCAAGTAATCAGTACTTCTTCGTCTCATCCTCCAGCCAAGACCACAACTTCTCGCCAACTTGAGGATCCAAAGCGGCCTTGTTCGGCTCACCAAGTCGTGCCCACGGAATGAAAAACTTCCCATTGGCATCCGCCGCAGAAGGTGCCGTTGCGGCGTAGAGCTGTGTGAGCGCCCCATATGACACCGGGTACATCAACCAATACTATGCCCATCAACCAGGGAGTCAGTTTATCTGCTATCATTATGCGTGATGAAGGAAGGAACGCACGACTATAGAGTTCCGCCACCCGGGCTGGTGCCGCAGAATATCCGTGCGAATATTTCCTGGATGGAGACTCGTAGATACGATCTTGTCACCGTACCGCCGCGCTAGCTCGCGCGCCACGACAACGTTACCCTGTGAGCCGGGTCAGCAAATGAGAAGAAGGTCGACGGCCCGACTATTGCGGTTCTACTCACAAATTTACTCTTGTTGTACAACTCCATGTCGCTGTACTGTGTCCGCTCAGGACTATCCACAAAGGCATCAAAGTCAAGGCCCTTGGTGAGGTAGTTAGAAGGCCGACGACACCGTCACGATACGCGCTTTCTCGTGGGAAGGTGATGCGTCGGTAGCTGCGAACAGGGCGGGTAACAGCAGTTGTGTGAATAACCAGGGCCCTGCACCAGTCGAGCGATTAGCGTACTATGACTAAGCCGAAGGATATAGCAACTTACCGATCACGTTTGTGCCAAACTGCATGTCATACTTCTGTACGGTGACCTGCTCCTTGGGGGACATCATTACACCACTGTGATAAGCGTCACCACGGTCGATCAGCCGCTGCCGACAATCCACACATTCCGGCAATAACAGGAGACTCACGCATTGTTGACAAGGACATGCAGTTGACTCTCTTTCCTGAAAGCGCATGTCCCGTGAGCCTCGACGAGAAATAAACAAAGACAACAGATATGAACATACGAGAGGAAATCTTGCGCCGACCTACGGATTGCAGAAATATCCGAGAGATCGAGCTGCAAGAAAATGGCCTCTTTGCCCGTCTCGTTCTTTAGCTCGGCGATCGCCTCGTTCGCCTTTTGAGCGCTGCGTGCTGCGAGGTAAACCTTCGCGTTGTGCGCTAGGAGATGCTGAAGTTCGATGAGCCCCCGCTCGGTAGGCACGATAATACGCTAGGGAGGGGGACCTCTAACTCACCTTGACGGTTTCCTTTCCGACGCCAGCATTACCACCTACGGACGTGCACAACGTTGAGCATATATGCGCATGCGCGTTTGTTTATATGTTGAGAACGCACCTGTAACGATGATGACTTTGCCAGTAAGGTCTGGTATGTCGTCGACACCCCACGTTGGCTTCGGAGGGAAGGACTGCTGCAAGGCTGATAGTGTACCACCCATGTGTTGTTATCCTAAGTGTAGTATGAAGTAAGGAGGAATAGAGATGAGATGAGAGAAGAAGAAGCTGGATTTCGGTCGAACATAAAAGGCAGGATGAAGCGCCGTAATCCGACGTCCCGACGGTGTCATGGCGCAGCGACGGTTGTCGGCGTAAGAACTCTGATTAGCGATCAAGCCACTCTGATTACCAATCATTACTAATACCTCTTCCAAACATCCGACTCGGACATTACTTGCACCACTTACTGTAATTCTCGCACATTCTCGCACACTGGCACGAACGTAAACCACCACATTTTCAATTCAATTTATAAATCGCTCCTATCCATCGCTGATGATATCCTCATCGAGTTACTGTAATCATATTTTTGTGGAAGCTGCAGAACGTCTCTTCAGGAGCCAATTAACGTGTACTACGCTCTTACCGACTATAAGCCCCAGGGGCAGACGATGGGATGCGTAATAGTCGGCTATGCGAAGCCTCCTTCCGCCGGTTTGATATCGTTCAATGCATATATAGCCCCATCGAGGAGGTCGAGGCAGGGTCACGATAAGGTTCCTGTGAGACTTCGGCGAAAAGTTATTCACCGTACACCCGAGCAAAGAGCTGCGACAAGACGTGCGGCTTGCGACACTAGAGCGAACAACGCTCGAACCTTCCCCGTGATTCGTAGCCATCGAAAAAGCCATAACGTGAGCACTTGACAGCTTTCCTACTCAGTAAGTTATGTCCTTTTCCCTTCCAACACTACCGACGGCTACCACCAATGTGCCTTCCAAGTACCCATCTCCTTTACTATTTCCCATTAAGACGACGCCTAGCCGTCCACCATCAACAAAATCAGCAACCTCACCTCCTTTTGTAAAGATGGTACACACACGTCAACAGTGACGATCATCTGTCTATCATGCCCGCACAGCGCACTAATCTGTATAATCGAACAGACACGGTCCCACCACTAACTAGTGATTGTGACAGTAAGCCCATAAATCGACACACGAAAGAACTTGAACCCCTCCCCATTCATTTATAAAGAACACTGTACCAATCTTGCGACTTGCGACTCACCCGCTCTAGAGGAGATGCAAGCCCATCCAATTATTAAAGGATATTGGAATTCCGTACAAACGCCGCTGTTCTCAAGGAACAACACAATAGAATTACTCCTTCCCTGTGCTTGTACCCGCTCCACATCCGACAACGTTCGAAATCAGTACGTGCCACATTCCAATCCCTTATCATTTTCCCACACTTTCCCCAAGCAAGGTTTGCGTCGACATTCTTTGGGCGAAATTAGATGACGAGTGTTCGACCCGAATCCGCTATAATCGGATCACCCGTGCTGAACCGTACCGTTCTGCGCCCATTAAAGATGCTCCTTGTTGAGCCAATCCTTCTTCTGGTGACGATTTACTTCTCTGTCGTTTATGGTGTTATCTATGCCACTGAGTTGATGGTCCCTTAGCCATACCCGATGACGCCCTAATTGGTGATGTTTGTAGTGTTCGAAGCATTCCCTGTGATCTTCATTCACGTCCGTCACTTCGCCACCCCGCATGATGGCTTTGTCTTCACTGGTAGTGGTATTGGCTCAATGATCGCCACACTCATTAACATCTGGTTTCTCCATCCATACCTGCAACTCATGAAAGAATGGCATGGCTTCCCGCCCCCGGAGAAGCGGCTGTACTCAGCAATGGTTGGCACACGTCTCTTGGCAGTTTCCGTTTTCTGGCTCGGGTGGACTGGTAACTACGAGAGTGTACCTTGGTATGTCCCGGCACTCAATACTATCTCCCCTGGGGACGGGTGTCGTACTTGTTTTCATGTAGTTCCTGGTACGCTCGACTCTACTTCCGGATTTGAATGCAATGCTGACCGAGTTTGGACGATCAGAGTCACCTCATCGATACCTACCGAATGTATTCCGCATCCGCATTCGCAGCCAACACAATGTATTGGCCCGCTCCGCGGTCGGCACTGCATTGCCGCTGTTTACGACGCAGATGTACGAGGGTATGGGAGTCAATTAGCCATCAACCCTCATCGGCGGTGTTGCCTTACTGTTATTACCAATTCCGTTCCTCATTTATGAGTACGGCCCACGGATACGTGCAAGAAGCAAGTTTGCTCCTTCCAGGGTATGTTCCCCCGTATGACGCTCGCTCTCTTCGCAGGCTGACCTTGCCCAGCCATAGGACCTCGAGATCGCAAAAGAGATTGAGGCGGAACGCAAGACCAGGAAAACGACTAAGTATAGAATAAGACATTGTTTCGCATGGTCATTTGTATATCCACGACGCATAAACCATACCCATTCGCAACCCTATACACGATGTAGCTATTACTCAACGGACGCTCACGATGATAGTAATATTGACATTGACATTGACTCGAAAGTCAAGGGACAAACTAGCTTGAGTATGTTAATTTCTGAGTCATCCTCCTCAGCGCGCAATCCGTATTGAACCAAGGAGGGCGGAAGGTTTGTGCATGACAAGATATCCATACATAACATCACCGAGACCCAACGGGCTCACACTATTGTAACACCAGAGACGAAGAGTGTTTAGGTTCCTTTGCATTGCATAGCCGTCCCATCCCCATATTCAGTGATGCGTCTCACATTGATAAATTGTTGAGACCCCACCCCAACCTGGGAGGGCCACTTATTTTCCTTCGGGGAACGGGGGCAGGCAATGATAGGATAGACGTTGATACGTACACATAAAACTCAACCAATACGTTTGAACCTCTTGTGCAGCATACCGACAGGAGCCGCTACAATGAAAACACCTCCGTATGGAGCGTGATTCCACCCACGCACTTCGTGTGCTCGGGTGCCACTAGTGCTGGCAGCCTTGCGACGGCGTTTGCAGATTCAACTCAAACGTGTCAGGCTCTCCGGCCCGCTCGCACAAACTCCCACGCCACCCAGGCCGGTTGCACTTTTGAGCCGAGCCTCCGCTCTCGCACTTGGACATCACTGTCTGGAGGAAAGCACATTTACGAGCAAGTGGTGCTCGTCTGGTCGTACGAGCATAATGATTTTAATTCTGGATTGGTGGTACCGCCTCCAGGTCGCACACGCAATTCACGAAGATGGTAGATGTGGAGATCGAGCGTACGAGCCGACTGCTAGCGTTCGCGATGTCCATAAGCATGGGCGCGAACCAATTGATAACAGCCTAGGGATATGGATATCAGAGACAACAGATGGGATGTGAGATTTACCTACCAAAGAAACGGATTGAATTTGATGTGTCGGGTACGCTCGCCTCGCATGCGTTAGTGCCGCACGATCCTTCCGACAAGGTCGTCCAGCAGCCCGAGAGTGAAAAAAATCCCCGCACCACCCCGCGACGAGGAGCATGCTTTCATATTCACCCATATCCAGGCTACCCACCATATGGGCCGTCGGTCATCAAATTACGGTTCACAGGATCTACAGTCTATGTGAAATAGTGCCACAAATTATGTCCATGTCATAAAAGTAGGGAGGCAGAGACTATTCACAAAAAGATCGCATACAAGAGAACCTCGATGGAGTTAAGGACCGAAGCCCAGCGAGGCTAGACACTACCGACAAAAGAGTCGACAAAGCAGATACTTGACGTTTTTCTTCTTGCCCTTCTTGGGACAATTGTTATCCGAGTTTTAACACAACAGTAGACGTTGTGACGAAGAGGGTATCCTTAAAGCACCGTGTAATGGTAGGGAATCGTAGAGAGAAGATGCAAGATACACACGCCAGAAACGAGCACATTCACTTGGGGTGGAAGAGGCGGAGGGGACAGTGGGTAACTTGGACCAGCTTGATATGTATAGGCTGTCGTGGTGGTGATAGGGATGGTCTGGACGAGAATGGCTGGAGTATAAGTGATGAGGGGTTGTTGAATTATCCAAGCTTCGGACATAATCTTTGTTTGAGAGGTGCTACGAGTCTGTGGTAGTAATAAGTGCGTGCGGGGGAGGTGAGGTGGTCTGGGCTCAAAAGTTCAGTCGGGGTCGGCTTTATATACTTATGGACAAGTTCTAGGATGTGGCACCGACGAAGACCTCGACGAGCAAAGGCGGTGAATCTACAGCGTACGTACAATGCGCAGTACATGAACTAAGACCCTCTCGCCTATTCAGTGTAGGTGGCCCAAATGGAGGCTGTACCTCCCGAAAAGGGCCTCACCTACGCCGAGGCCAATTACAATGGCAAAGATGAATCCGAGCTGGAACGTCCTGGGACGGCGAAGGGCAAAGTTAGTCATTGTCATATCGGTCATTGTACGATGCAGGAGACGCCTCACATGACAGCCAGCATGAAAAGGAAGTTGATAGAGGCGAGGACAATTTGCATAATACCACGGGGGACGTCGTGTGAGGGGATAAAGGGGGGAACTCGGCGTCTAAAGGTGTCATGCGAGGGCTGTGAACTCTTAGACGACGGCTTGTCGCACTCTTCAGACGTCACCACACTAGACGCATTGACATTGTTTGAGAGCACGATCTGAGCACTGTACAAGCTGTACATAAGTACGGCACGGGACAGAGACGAAGGTCCGGACCGTGTGCGCCAGTGGCCCTCCATGACAGCTCGCATCGCCGATAACCACCGCTCGGCCACTGCGAGCATAAAAAGCCCGATACAAGCCCCAAACATCGCGCCCGCAGTTCTTGGTGCCCAACCAAGGAACCACAGATCGTCGCCCAGAGCGAAGTGGAGGTACATAACCATATTGCCAATTGACATCGTCATACCCTGGTCCATGTTCATGTCCATACCATTTTCATGGGCGAGAGTGCAAGTAGATGAAAATGTGACGATCAGGGATAGCGGTGCGAGTAGACGCATAGTGAGAGTGTTTGCTCCAGCGTTGAAGCTGAACGATGATCCCAATGCACTCACGCAAATGGGACTAGCGTGGGAACGCCGCTCCCGAGTAAATGGTAAACAAGTACAAATATTATGACAAGCGTGCGGTGTTAACTCGAACAAAATTGAAACCCCAGACGGTTGTTCATTACGCCCCAGTGTCAAGGAATTCACAGGGGCATAGGAATACTTGAAGAAATTAACTAGAGCTGCAGAGACGCACACAGACCATTCACCATCCTTACGTAACTTGCGGCACCCACGGCGCCTTCTCACCGCTTTGTCACGGTTGGCCAAGAAACAAAATGCACTGGCAACAGTGCACAACAGGAGACACCATTCGACGAGCCGACGGTTAAGAAGGAGAGCAGGTTCCGGCTTCGTGAGAACTACGCTCTCGCGTTCTCCCGCTCTATCCTTCTGTAAAGGTCTAGCAAGACCGAAGCCCAGATGAATAACACACCGATTACAAATAATAAGAAACCTGAAGAGTCAAGGCCGAAGACACAACGTCAAAGCCAGAGTGTTCGATATGTTGAGAGCGAAGCAGAGGAAGACTGTGTGCCACAAAGATGAACTGCCAGGGTGTCGCTGAGGAAGATTTACGTTGATGGATGGACCAGCGGGCCCAGGAAAGGGACTGAGAACGAGAGATAGGACTGATCTCGGTAGCAGGGATTGAGCAGGGACCAAAGTAGTGAGTGACTCTTGCCGATGTTGCCAACAATACGCCAAACATAAACCATTTCGTTTGTAAAATGTAGTAGGGTGGGAGAGGGTAGTAGAGGAGAGGACTTGTTTGGGGAGATGGTCACACGCACTCACCCTTGTGAGTTGGTGCGGCGAAGAAAACTGGGAAGGTTGCGCCATTTTTGCACAGCAGACGAGGCAGTTATGTGATTGGCCCGGAGTTTGCCGCCATTCAGAGTGTTTATGTTACAGAGGCGTCTAAGTACTGTACAATGTACATAAATAACATTTTGTTCGTAGCTGCGTAGATGTGGCAACACCGCTCGCACTGGCAGGAGAATTCCGCCTTCAAGCATGGTTACCGTGATATTCCGACGTTTGTGCAGGCACAAAACTATTGGGGGGACGGAGGAACTGCAAAATTTCGGTCCGTGCTCGGACCGCAAGTATGTGTAAGAGACTAACGCCAAGAAGGAAGAACAAAAATACAAAGCCGGTCCACGCAATCGCCACGAGTGCGGTGAGGAGTCGGCATGGCGAATACTGGTGGCACCACCCCAAGTTTCCCCACATCGACTATACGCTTTTGCGTCAGTGTACGTGTAAGAGACATGAAAAAGAAGGGGCCGCACGGTGGCAATTCCAGTGCCAACGAGCCACATCACGAAAAGGACGAAGAGCGCAATGGTTTCCGCTGCGAAGGTGTGGATGATCAAATGGACCCGCTGCATGTAGATCGCGAGGATTCTGACGTGGGCGTAGGGCTCAGACCCAATAAGAAGGAAATGTAGACTCGGAGGACTCACACAAACATTGACCAAAGCATGGCGATGATACCCGTCGCAAGGAGCTCGGCGACAACGGGTTCGTAAAAGTGATGTCCGCCATTAAGAGGGTCATCAGGGGAGAGATTCTCCGTATAATGTATTCTCGCAGCTGTGAGGCCGAGCAAGGCTGCGGAGAAAATCCACTGTGCGAGTCGTGTGTCGTCAGCTACTGAACCATTGGTGGCCTTTCGAGAGGGGGCTCAGCGACAACTCACCAAGATACAATAGAGGGCGAGGCGGATGATGGAAAGAGAAACCATGTAGGAAGTAAGTCAAGGGTGTCGAAAATAACTGATAGAGATGGAGAGCCTCCAGGATCCCATTGTGGCAGGGTTATATACCGTACTTGTGGGAGACGACACGGTAACAACTCGTGCACCGTCTTCCTCGCAATTCGCCTGGGCAAAAGTGGTAGTCCACAAGGCTGTCACGTGGGCCGACGACAAGGCGTCCTGGTGTCTTCCTCGCATTCAACTCGCGATGGTCCCAGTACAGATTCCTCTCCTTCTACTGCACAAAAGGTAGAGGGCATAACTTAAGTACCGACACATTTCCGTGCCAAAGGCCTAGGGGTCGACAGCGCCTTCGAGATCGCCTTGATGGAGACCACGTACTACATTAGTTTGCATGTATGGCTGTGGGGAGCGGCTTCCGGTATAACGAGAGGCTGTTCCGGAGCTTCCCCTTTCCTCCTCAACGTTGGGGTTTTGTTCAGGTCCAGCTCCCGGCGAGCTCTGACCAGGGGTAGCAGGGACCGAACGGGGAGTAACGTCCTCGGCTCTTGACGCCAATCGAGAACGTTTGCCCTCTGGAGCGGCGCCCCGCTTAGCAGTGCGCCCCTCGCGTTCTTCCGCATTGTCTTTGGACATGACTAAGATATCCGTTCTGTCAGCCTCTTTACGGAATAAAGTCGATTTGTATGTGGAATCTCTAAAAGCGAGTTTCCAGTTCCTCAGTTTGTCTGCTACCTCTCTGCGCGCATTCCATCGGACTTCTTCCAACTGGTCTGCGTGTTCTCGATGTATTTGATATCACATATCCGCGATCAGTCCGTTGATGAGGATTTCTTTGCGTTCACCTTTCATGAAGTCCGGATTGTTGCTCTTTCATTGGTCATTTACTTCGCGGAAGAACTGGTCCTTGAGGGATTCGAATCGTTGTTGAACCTCCTTGTGGATAGCGTCTTCAATATCCTTGACTAGCTGGCTATTGGTGACGAACGTTGTGGACCCTTCAGGCCGCTGGTCAATCGCCGCCTTCATAGCCTTGATCAGTTTTTGCTTATGCATTGTACGCTAGGCCTCGACGTTTTGCATGGCTTCTTCCTGTGACAATTTATACTTCTTCTTCTTCTTCACTCCAGTTTCCAACGCTCGACGAAAATTGGTGTCTTGTTCCAACTGTTGGCGTAGGTCCAGTTCGTAAGCTGCTGGCGTGCGTTCAGCTTCCTCCACCGCACGTTTCTTGGCATTGCTCTTCGAGGTGAAGCTTTAGTGAGTCAAAAATGTGTGAGTAGTAATTATATGGGGCTGATTGCGCTGGTTTGTTATTGGCCGACACAAAAAAAAAGCCCCAACTGCTCGCACATGGCTATGATTGTGCCTCCCTCCATTAGAGGGCGACTTAGATCTTGGTGCACCTGGTACCGATCAACGCAGTGATTCATCGAGACCGTACACGCAGCGTTCTTTCTTGGAGACCGCATAATACCTCTGATAATAGCCCCCAAGAGGGCCATGGTTAGTTAATACCATGAGGACGGAGTCATGTCCACTACTATTGGTTCGTTGCCGTAATGGGCTCTTTCAATAGCACACAAATTCTGACGCGTCTTTTCCGTATATAGTATCCTCGACCACTCACAGTATTCACGTTTTGATACCCCCTACATGCCCACCATCGGTTCCGTGCCCATGTACAAAGACAGTAGACACCATTTCCCTCATGCAGTCCTATCCATTCGACGTGGCCAGGTAGAATTTTCTCCACATAGCGTCCGGCGCGTTGTCTCAAACTTGTTGACTTGATCGTGCTGTCTGTAAAACGCTCATGATATCTGTATTTAATCATATTTACAATCTAGTACACGAAGCAAGGTTTAAGTCGGCAAGGTCGACACCTAGCGATAATAGACCGAGAAATTCGTCGTCGATGTTCTTCGGAACCATCCCATTGAAACACTTATACGTGAAAGAAAAAGCGACAGACGACTGCCTTATTATTGGAAAATTAAACCTACTCCCACAAGGCATGAGAACAGCAAAAAATACATTAGAGAATTTGAGGGAGGGGTGTATTTTAGTGTTAAGTAGACAACCAAGGTTAGAGAACACGCCCACGTGTTATGCACACGATACATACACGACTTTTAAAAATGCCATGACGATGTCAATTATCAGTATTTCTTCGTCTCATCCTCCAGCCACGACCACAACCTCTCGCCAACTTGAGGATCCAAAGCAGCCTTATTCGGCTCACCAACTCGTGCCCACGGAATGAAGAACTTCCCATTGGCATCCGCCGCAGAAGGTGCCGTCGCGCAATAAAGCTGCGTAAGTGCTCCATATGATACCGGGTACATATACGAATACTATACGGGCCAAGCAACCAGAGTCAGTTAGTAGTATCCTGCCACACCCATTATTATTACATGATGGGAACGCACGATTATAGCTTTCTGCCACGCAGATTTGTGTCGCAGAAGTTCAGTGCGAATATTTCCTGGATTGAGACTCGTAGACACGAGCTTGTCGCCGTACCGCCGCGCAAGCTCTCGCGCCATGACGACGTTACCCTAATGACCAAGGTCAGTGAAAATAATAACAAACCTTGGGTGGAATATTCGGTTCCACGCACAAATTTACTCTTGTTGTACAACTCCAACTCGCAATATTTTACCCGCTCAGGACCATCCGCAAAGGCTTCAAAGTCAAGGCCCTTGGTGATATAGATGACGGACGATGATACCGTCACGACGCGCGCTTTCTCGTGGGAAGGTGATACTTCGGTAGCTGCGAACAAGGCGGGTAACAGTAGTTGTGTGAATAACCAGTGGCCTTGCACACATCGAGACACACCAGTCAGTCGAACGATATTAATGTAAGTAATCCGAGGATCGAGGATAGGCAACTTACCGATGACGTTCGTGCCAAACTGCAGGTCATAATTCTGTGCGGTGACCTGCTCTTTGGGGCACATCATCACACCACTGTGATCAGCATCACCACGATCGATCAGCCGCCGCCGACCAATCCACACATACCGGCAAATATAACACACGAGACTCACGCATTGTTGATAAGGATATGCAGTTGACTCTCTTTCCTAAAAGCGCATGTTCCCGTGAGCTTTGACGAGAAATAAACAAAGACAACAAATATGAACATACGAGAGAAACTCTTGCGCCGACCTACGGATTGCAGGAATATCCGAGAGATCAAGCTGCAAGAAAATAGCTTCCTTTCCCGTCACATTCTTCAGCTCGGCGATCGCCTCGTTCGCCTTTTGAGCGCTGCGTGCCGCGAGATAAACCCTCGCGTTGTGCGCTAGGAGATGCTGAAATCCGATCAGTTCTCGCTCCTCGCTCGGTAGGCATGATACGCCGGGAACCTCTAACTCACCTTGATAGTTTCCTTTCCGACGCCAGCATTACCACCTATGGACGAGCACACAACGTTTGCGCATGCGCATTTATTTATATGTTGAGAAACGCACCTGTGACGATGATGACTTTTCCAGTAAGGTCTGGTATGTCGTCGACACCCCACGTCGGCTTTGGAGGGAAGGCCTGGTGCCAAATCGCCGATAGTGTGGCACCCATGTATTTTCCTGAGTGTAGGAGGTAGGGAGGGAGGATAGGATAAGAGGGAAAGAGAAACGGGGATGAGAGAAGAGAGAGGACTCGGGAGCTCTTTTATTTTAAATCCAGACTCGGGAGCTCTCGGTTGAGAATAAGAGACATCATGAAGCGACCGGCTGGTGACTGAGCCACTATCGCTGCTCTGTTACTAACTTACCATGCGCAGCCTGACTGACTGAGTTGCCATTTTTTCAGCTCTAGCTATTGCCGCCCTTTACATTTGAGTGTAGGGAAAAGGGATCTGGGATGGAGTCCTAATGGGACTGAAAAGGGTTGAGTACAGTAAACAATATATAGTGTTTGCGGTAACTGGAGATTCACGACGAGAGAGCGGACAGGTGCGTAGGAGGTCTGCGATTAACACTGCGGCGTTTCGTAATGTAATATTCAATCGGCTATTTCATGGAATCTGATTAGATCTGATTGGTCAGATTTTTGCAACAGTGGAATACAAGTAGAACATCACTTTCAATTACATACATTTCTGTTTCCTGCAGTCATTTCGACCTCAATCAATCCTATTCCATTTTATTCATCGGGGTTCTGATCAGGTAGTAACTGACAGAGGGTCCAGAATCCGATGCTGATCCAACCCACTGACAGCTAGCTCACGGCATGCGTGGGAAGGGAAATGAGTCTATCAGTAGATATTGATGGAAGTAAACATGGAAGGAGATGTCTTTAATGGGCAATCAATCACGATGGGGCACGGTGAGGAAGGAAACGTCCACGTGTTTATATACATACACGAGTTTAACAACAAAAATACTATGGCAAAAGTCTATAATCAATATTTCTTCGTCTCATTCTCCAGCCAAAACCACAACCTCTCGCCAACTTGAGGATCCAAAGCGGCCTTGTTCGCTTCACCAAGTCGTGCCCAAGGAATGAAGAACTTTCCATTGGCATCCGCCGCAGAAGGTGCCGTCGCGCAGTAAAGCTGCGTAAGTGCTCCATAGGATACCGGATACGTTAGCCAATACTATGCCCGCCAGCCAGAGAGTCAGCTATCTGCCACCACCATACACTGTGAATGAACGTACGACTAGAGGGTTCCGCCACCCAGGCTGATGCCGCAGAAGGTCCGTGCGAATATTCCCTGGATTGAGACTCGTAGACACAATTTTGTCGCCGTACCGCCGCGCTAGCTCGCGCGCAATGACAACGTTACCCTGTTGATCAGGTCGGCAAAGAAGAAGCTTGGGAGTATTTAGATTCCACGCACGAATTTACTCTTGTTGTATAACTCCAATTCGCTGTACTGTGTCCGCTCAGGGCCATCCGCAATGCCATCAAAGTCAAGGCTATTTGTGAGGTAGTTAGAGGACGATGACACCGTCACGACGCGCGCTTTCTCGTGGGAGGGTGATGCATCGGTAGCTGCAAATAGGGCAGGTAACAGTAATACTGTGAATAACCAGTGGCCTACACATCGGCAACCAATGGAGCGATTAATGCACCGCGACTAAATTGAAGATCGAGGATAGGCACTTACCAATGACGTTCGTGCCAAACTGCATGTCAAACTTTTGTGCAGTGACCTGCTCTTTGGGGGACATCATTACACCACTGCGATCGGCGTCACCGCGATCGATCAGCCGCCGCAAAAGTCGCGCAAATTCACACGAAACTCACGCATTGTTGACAAGGACATGCAGTTGACTCTCTTTCCTGAAAAACGCATATATTTTGTGAGTCTTGACGAAAAACGACACAAAGACAAGAACATACGAGAGGAACTCTTGCGCCGATTTACGAACTGCAGGAATGTCCGAGAGATCGAGCTGCAGGAAAATGGCCTCCTTGCCCGTCTCGTTCTTCAGCTCGGCGATCGCCTCGTTCGCTTTTTGAGCGCTGCGCGCCGCGAGGTAAACCTTCGCGTTGTGTGCCAGGAGTTGCTGAGGTTCGATTAGTCCTTGCTCGTTACCCAGTGTGGGGGTAAAGGGGAGGCTCCTCTAACTCACCTTGACAGTTTCCTTTCCGACGCCAGCATTACCACCTACGGACGAATACCACGTTGAGCAACACAGGCGCACGCGCATTTGTTCATATCTTGAGAAACGCACCTGTGACGATGATGACTTTGCCGGTAAGGTCTGGTATGTCGTCGACACCCCAAGTTGGCTTCGGAGGGAAGGACTGCTGCAAGAGCGATAGTGTGGCACCCATGTACAAAGTAGGGAGGACGGGATAAGAGGGCAAGAGGAAAAGGGATAGGGATGGGATGAGAGAAGAGGAATCTCTCGGTCGAAAATAAGTGACATGATATGAAGCGCCGGCGCAGCAATGTTCGGCTTAGTGTTCGAGCCCCTCTAGTACCGCCGGTGCTCCACTCTGAAAACACCGAGGTCCAAAACAGGGCCTCTCACGACCAATTTGGGAACGTAGACTGGTTCTGGAAGGGTGTTCTGTTCTGGTAAGCACGCCAAAGTTTGTTCCCACAAGAAATTACTAATCGAATTTCAACGCCACTGTAACTATCTTATAACTACACATTTTGCAAGATAACAAATTTCCCAAGAATTTCAACCTATACTTAACTATGAACCACGGAAGGAAGTAGTCTACTGTAGTCCATTTCCTCCGCAAAGGAATGTTTTGGATCTCGCTGTATTTCACCCAGTTGGCTGGCTTGATAAAAGAAAACCCGTTTATATAATCAACTTTGTTGTTGCCCTTTACTTGAGCAATAAGACTTTAACCGGAGACTCAATTCGAGAACGACGGGAGAGCGGACCGGTGCGTGGAAAGTACGCAACTTTCAGTGACATGCAATCCATTTCCTACGCAATCATTTCATTCCCACCTGACCTCTGCATTCTTACCGGTACTGACAGAAGGTCCAGAATTCAATCCTGATCTAACTTACTGACAGCTAGCTCGTGGGAAGGGAAATGAATCTATCAGTAGATATGATGGAAGCAAAGACGGAAGGAGAGCGACGACGTGATCAGTGGGCAACCAATCGTGACGGGCCAACGTGAGGACTTATACGAGTTTAACAACAAAAATACTATGGCTAACGTGTCTACAATCAGTATTTCTTCGTCTCGTTCTCCAGCCAAGACCACAACTTCTCGCCGACTTGAGGATCCAAAGCAGCCTTGTTCGGCTCACCAACCCGTGCCCACGGAATGAAGAACTTTCCATTAGCATCCGCCGCAGAGGGTGCCGTCGCGCAGTAGAGCTGCGTAAGCGCTCCGTATGATGCCGGGTACAGTATCCAGTTCTATGCCCACCAGCAAGAATCAGCTATCGGCCACCATTATTCGCGATGATGAAGGAAACGCACGACTATGGTGTGCTGCCACCCAGGCATATGCCGCTGAAGATCCGTGCGAATATTTCCTGGATGGAGACTCGTGGACACGATCTTGTCCCCGTACCGCCGCGCTAGCTCGCGCGCTACAACAACGTTACCCTGCGAGCCGGGTCGGCAAATAAGAACCTTGCGAGTATTTCGGTTCTACGTACAAATTTACTCTTGTTGTACAACTCCCATTCGTTGTATTGTGTCCGCCCAGGACCGTCCGCAATGCCATCAAAGTCAAGGCCCTTTGTGAGGTAGTTAGCGGACGATGACACCGTCACGATGCGGGCTTTCTCGTGGGAGGGCGATGCGTCGGTAGCCGCCAACAAGGCAGGTAACAGCAGTACTGTGAATAACCAGTGGCCTGTACATCGACAACCAGTCAAACTATCAATGTACCACGACTAACTCAAAGGGGATAGGCACGTACCAATGACGTTCGTGCCAAACTGCAGGTCATACTTTTGTGCGGTCACCTGCTCTTTCGGCGATATCATTACACCACTGTAATTAGTGTCACCACGGTCGATCAGCCTCCGCAGAAAATCCCAATATTCCGGCAACAACACGGGACTCACGCGTTGTTGATAAGAATATGCAGTTGACTCTCTTTCCTGAAAGTACACGTTTTGTGAACTTCGACGAGAACGATGAAAAGATTATGGATAGGAACATACGAGAGGAACTCTTTCGCCGACCTACGGACCGCAGGAATATCCGAGAGATCGAGCTGCAAGAAAATGGCCTCCTTGCCCGTCTCGTTCTTTATCTCGGCAATCGCCTCGTTCGCCTTTTGAGCGCTGCGCGCCGCGAGGTAAACCTTCGCGTTGTGCGCCAGGAGTTGCTGAGGTTCGATTAGTCCTTGCTCAGTGTGGGGTAAAGGGGAGGCTCCTCTAACTCACCTTGACAGTTTCCTTTCCGACGCCAGCATTACCACCTAGGGACGAACACCACGTTTGGTACATAGTCGTACGCGCATTTGTTTGTTCTGAGAACGCACCTGTGACGATGATGACTTTACCAGTAAGGTCTGGTATGTCATCGACACCCCAAGTTGGCTTCGGAGGGAAGGACTGCTGTAAGACCGATAGTGTGGCACCCATGTGTTTTCCTGAGTGTAGTACAAAGTGGGGATGGGGTAGGGAGGAGGATGGGATAAGAGGGAAAGGGGAAAGGGGGCAAGAGAAGAGGAAGCTGGGTTTCTGTCGAGAATAAGAGACATGATGATGCAGTGATGAAGCTTCGATGAAGCGCCGTGTCCCGAGGCGGCAGCGAGCCGTTCGGCTGTAAGAACTCTGTTTACAAGTCCATTCTAACGTCGTCGCTTACGCCACCGTACTCTCAATTTCTGCTAGTACTTTAGTGGGGAACATAAGGGCAATTCGCATTATCGCCAACAATCAAGGGGAAAACCTCATCTAGGGGGCTTACCTCGCTTGCTTTCAGTCAAAAGGCTGGGCAGCCGCACCGTCGGCGTTGTTGACACTCTATCCGTTCCTGGCTCGGCGTTAGTGGGCGATTCCGCAGTCCTCGGTCCTGTGACTGTAAGGAGCGCAATAACGCCCCATGTGTAACTCAATGCACCACAATCAACCAGCGCCGCGTTGTCATTGTCGGTAAGAAGGAATAACCTCCTTCTATTTTCTGCTCTTTGCTTACCACGTGGAGGCTGCAACGCTTCTCAGCGGAGATAACAACAAATGCGGGGGCAGGTCATTGGGATTCAGGCTTCCCGATTGCTAGAGGGGCGACTGCTTGTACGACTACTGTCTCTGTCATCTTTTTCTCGGAGGGCGCACTCCATGATGATGCATGATGTATGACGTCTAGAGAAAATGGAAGTCCGGCGACCGGCATCCCATCGGAAGGTGCCATGAGGGTGATATCACGTTCTTCAGTTGTTCCTGCAAATGGAACGGAGCTGTTGGCCGGGAGAAGGGGTGATAAATGGCTAGAGGGGCCCAGAAGATACGATACTGTAAGCACCCAACCTGCAACAAATACGACCCACTGGCAAAATATTAATCGTGACCGAAACGAAGCAGCAATTCGGCTCCGGTGCGATTGGAACATACGGGACACTCGAGTGTACTAATAAAACGGATCGACCTAAGGGGAAGCGTAGATAGTAGTAATGGAAAGGAGATTAGGAAATAGGAAACACGGAGATGCAGATGCAGACGGGAGTCGTTCACGCAAAGGAAACAAAGCATGATCGTTTTCAGGGATCGACCCATATATGTACTTAGTAATCAAGTTCGTCCCAGGCACCACTTCCGTGTCCGCATGTCCTCCCGTTCGCGTGCTACCCCCGCGCGCGAACCAGGGGTGTGTGGGGCTGCCCCGGATTTACGCGCGGCCCCGGTTTGGGTGTCGCCGCGCGCCTCATTCCGCGCGCCCCCCGGTTTCCCCCCCCCTCCCGCTCGGTTTGTGCACCGCCCCGGACCTCCGTTCCACGCAAGGTGGGCGCAAAAGGGGGTATGCACCCCACTCCCCGTTCGTGCGCGCACCCCTGCTGCGTACCCCCCTTCCCATTCCGCACCCGTTCGCGCATCGCTCCTGTGCAACATCCAGGGGTGGAGGGAGGGGGGGGGACACCACTCCGGGTTTTCGTGGCCCCTTTTTTGTGCGGAAACGGGGGCAGGCGGCGAAAGGGGGGGGGGGGGGGTATTCCCGCGCGGACCCTCGTTCACATAAGAGGTGGAGGGGTGCGGGCAACGGGGGGGCGGGGGCGCACCGCGCGGACCCGTGGACACGTCCTGTTTGGGGTGTGAGCGAGGGCGGAGGGGGTAAATGGGCTTACCTTTCCCGTGCCCCCTGCACCAGTTGCGCCCGCTTTGCGCGTAAATGGGTGCAGGTGGCGCGAGCAAAAGGGGGGGGGTTGTCCCACGCGGCGCGCGGCGGAGGCGGAGGGGGCGAATGGGGGAACTTTGCACCACCTTTGGGCGTGCCCCTTCCGTGCGGCTCCCCGTTCGCGCGCAAACGGAGGTGGAGGCGCAAGGGGGAGGGTAGTACAGCTTATCGTCATGCGTGTCTCCCGCATCGGCATACCCGAGCCGTCATGGTCTACGCTGACCCACACCGGGCGCGGTTCTATGGTCACCTGCAATATGCGTCGCCTGACATCTATCTGCAGCGCAACACCGAGCTTCAGATTGGAGTTTGTGTTTGGTGTTCATCTTGGTTGTGGTGGTAATAAATTAGATTTGGCTATCGCTATGGCTGTAGCTTAATGGATCGGTCGTATATTAGAAATGGAAACAAGCCACTTGTAGTTTATATCTCTCGGGAACCAAAAAAAAAAGCATAAAGGTTTGTAAGTCTACATCAAAGCAGAGAGCTCATCAGGTGGGACATTGCTATCCGCCAGCCGCATTAGCTCGTCATTCAGCACAGTTGGCGACGTGATGAACACCCCCGTAAGACGCGTATTGGCGTCGAGCAATCACTGGAACTTCACGACGGCCGCGGTGAGCGCAGGCGCAGACATGATGACGTCCCATGCGGCGGTGCGCGCGACAAGCCCACCAAAGAACACACCCACGTCGAATGTGGCATTCGCCCAATCGGTGAGCCGCGCACGGTGCTCGTCGAGCGCGCGCTCCGCCAGGGCCAGGGCGGGGCCCAGCGCTGTACGAAAACGTAGGCGGTGAATCTGGAAATCAACTCGGCTTGCTGCTTCAGCCGAGCGTCAGAAACGCGTATCGCTGGGAAAAGCGCGGCAAGCTGGCGCAACATTTCGTCGGAGAGATAAATCCGCTGAGATATGCACACAACTGGGATAGTTTTGCAAGTCGGTACTAAAGATTATGAAAATCCTTCGACTCAAAACCCGAAGCTTGACACATGCGATGGCTTCAGAGTTGCGCATGACGACAAGGCACGCTGGATTCGTGAGCGTGTCAAACTCGCCGTAATCTAGTTAGTTTGCGTATGCACAGATCGCCAATAATCCGAGGAACAGGCTAACGTTAACAAACTCCTGAATCCCTCGCTGTCTGGACGACCGAATTTTTTTCCTTGAAGGTCAAGGGAGAGGTGGAACAGAGGAACGCCTAGTATTTCCTCAAAACCTATTGAGGAATTACTCGTCCAGTAATTGCATACCAAGACCGCTTCCTGAACCACCGATCTTCAGTCGTGGTTCAGCTTCCAAGCGGGATGTCGTACGCACCTCAGCGTTTTCCTTCGAAAGTACCTCCCAAAAGGACGAAATTTCCCTCTTTGTTCCTCAATCCTTCCATATAGCCAAGTGGACAAAGTTTAGGGCGGAGAGTTGCGAGGAGATAGCCTGATCAGTAGAGGCAATCTGGTGCTTGTGGAGCACATGATGGTGGAAACCGCTCAGAGCCTATGAGCGGTTCAGAACTGTTGATGGCGTTGTGTTATGTGCTCTCGATGAGGGTTTGTGCGGAGTCTCAATATAATTTGCCGTGATATTGAGACTCCGCACAAACCCTCACAAACCCTCATCGAGACGAGAGCACACAGCACAACGTCGTCAACGAAGGTATCCCGAAGACAAACGCTATGCCTGTAAGTACCATCTCGCATACCCTTACGCCGCAGAAACAGAACAGGAGTTTTGCTATCCTATGGAGCTGTGGATGCGACGTTGTCGTGTCGGATGTAATACGTGCTCGAGGCATACGCTCCGTTCATTGCGGCGAGGGCTTTCGAGGGGGTTGAAACACGAATCTGATGGTCTTTATAGGCAGAATCAAACTTTACGCGCTTCGTAGAGGTTGGCCGAGGTGAGCTACAGTACGCCTTTTTTCCTGTAACCGCAAGTTCATCAGAGATGACCCCAGTCGTGCTCCTCAAATCTGGCCCACATGCAGGCCACATAGCTGTCATTTCCGAGATAATCGACCATAACAGGGTAAGCGTACAAAGTCACACCATAGCGCTCCTATCTTATCGTTTTTCCAGGCAATCATTGACGGCCCTACCACCGGTGTCCCACGTCAGTCATTCCCATATCGACACCTTAGCCTCACATCCCTCACTGTCCCAAATCTCCCGCGCAATGCCGGCTCGGGTACCGTGAAGAAATACTTGAAAAAAGCCGATACCGTTTCCAAATGGGAATCGTCCGCGTGGGCGAAGAAGCGCGCAGCTGCGGCGAAGCGACGAACACTTACCGATTTTGAACGCTTCCAGGTCTTAGTTCACAAAAAGGCACGGCGCGATAAGGTTCGCAAGGTGCTTAAGGCCGCCAAGGCATGAGCCCGGGTCCGGAGAGGGATGATGCAGTAGATGGACTGGACATAAGCTCACAAACCCAGTACACGAATATGATATTATGACATGTAGCGTGTAACCCAAATGCCAAGCCAGGCCTGATCATGAGTAACTTTGATCCTATTTGTCCTGCCTGATTCCTAATTGGGGGACGAACACTACACGGTGATGAATGTTCCCACGCGGGCTGATTAACGACTTACTCTGCAAGTACTTAAATTCCCAGACCGCCTTGGCCCGTATACCGATTATCTTAATATATAAAGCAGATAGTTACGGTGCGATGTATGTATCATCTTTCTCTTCTTGTTGCGGACATGGTCTGTAATTTTGGCCTGCTTATAACCCCATTACTCATCCCTTTTTACGTGCTGTAGGCCATCCAACTTGATGTTGCCCCATCTCCCTCTCCAATTGTGAAACACGTTGCATTTAGGTCGCCTTCGCTCTTACATCTTCCCGTAGAGCTCCTCGATTCAATCGCGTCATTCGTCGCTACCCACCACGATCTTGTTTCCCTGGCCTTGACCTGCCATGCTCTCGCGCACATAGTGATACCTGCACACGCCGCGTACCGTACTATCCGCATACATAGTCAGCGCGGACCATCTCCTTGGGTGACCATCGCCGCACGCCCGGAGCGGGCGGCTGGCGTGCGGTGCCTCGTGCTATTTGACCAGTCGGAGGAAGGGCGCTTCTTCCCAGAGCGCGCACCAAGTATCGCCCTCGCGTCCGCCGCGTCATCTGTGAAGCCTGGTCGCGTGGGGCGCGGGGTGTGGAAGGCACACGGTGGCGGGTGGAGTGCAGAGACTCTGGAGGCGGCAGCAAGCGCCGTGCGTGTGATGCCAAACCTACACACGCTGGTCTTCTCCGGTACCTTGCGGCGCGGCCGCGGGCGAGAGTGCCGTGCCGCTGAGACGAAGTTCTGGGCAGCCGTTGCTGGCACTCACGGCTCATTGAGGCGCCTCGAGTATGCCCAGCCGCCGAGCAACATGCCCGCGTCGCCAACGAAATACATGGCCGAGGTGCAAATGTATCCGGTGCGTCTTCTGACTGCGTTTGGCCGTGCCAACGCTGACGCCTGTCTGTAGTTATGGTCTGTCTCGAACCTTACGTCCCTAAGCGTCAAGCATGCTGCATTCCTCCGGCACCCGCCGAGCGTCGTCCAGTTCTCGAACGTCTTGCGCAACTCGCCCTCTCTAGAGGTACCGTTCTCCCCCGACCCCCCTGCTCTTCTCTTCCTCTCGGCTGACGTCTCCCCGGCACGCCGGCATGCCAGAGCCTCACGCTCGCAGTGCACGACCCAACGTTCGACCTGCACGCCCTCCTGCACGACGTTTGCTTCCCGCACCTACAAGTGCTTGCGCTCGACATTCTCGCGCCCGAAGCGCCGACCAATGCACGGACGCTCGCTATGCTGCTCGAGCGCACGCCGAAGTTGCAGCACGCTGCATGGAGACACATAGACCCGGACGCACTGTCCCCTGGCGCGCTGCCTGCGCTGCGCACGCTGCACGTGGAAGAAGTGCCGTGCAGCCCCGGCGTGGCGGGGCGCGCGCTCCTGCGGGGAGGTGCTGCTCTAGACGCGCTCGGGAGCGTGTGCGTGGACGAGGCCACGGTCGAGGCGCTGGCGCGCATGCGTGGGGAGGCGCTGCGCTGCCTCGAGGTTGCGTCGTTCGAGAGCATCGCGGTGCTCGTGCGAGCCGTGCGACTGTTCCCGCGGCTACGTTTGATGCGTTTGCCCGCGGTCGACTACTGGCACGAGCACTCGCCCGTCACTCCCGCGCCCGTGCACCTGGTACGTCCCTCACACTGACACATGGGTCTGTTCGTGTGCGCTGACGGGCGTAATGTGTGCGGGGTAGGGCGAGTGGGTCGAGGTGCTTGCGGCGCTGCCTGAGCTCGAAGTCTTCCGTGGCGTGTCGATCTTCCGCGATCCTGAGAGCACCACGATAGAGGAGAATGACGAGCGCGCATATGATATCTTGAGCCTGTGCCCACGCATGCGGCAGGTCGAGCATTGGGACCTCGACCCTGGACGCGCGATTGCCTTGGGATGGGAGGGCGACCGGGCCGTGTGGCGCGTCGAAGATTATTCTAGGGCGGATGGGGACTGCGCGTGGGGTACGTGGGAAACCCACTTCGAGGCAACATATTCGTGCTAGGTGGCATGGTAGAGAGTATTATACTCTATACCATGCATGGTATATTGTAGACATAGTCCCAGGGTATAACGTTCTTCACTCTACGAAGGACCGGTCTCAAAGAAGAGTTCAAATTATCTTACATAACCCCTTGAGCACGGGACAGACACTGTCCAACTGATCGTTTGCCCGTTCACGCCAACTAAGGTGTGTTATCATGGACTCCAATGAAACAGAAGATCGAAGACCAGGCAAAAGACATAACCCTTCAGTTATCCGCTTCTGCAGATTGGTGTGCAAGTCCCAAAGTACAGAAATGATTTGCGCGAAGTATTGTTCTGTGTGTTGGATTAGTAATCTGTCACATGACCTGGACATAAAAAAATGTTCCAGCATGGTTACCCCGAAGAGGTGGAACCAGATCAGGGCCCATAACCTGTTAAGAGCTGCATAATATGACCAGAGCTGCATAATATGACCAGACTGGGGTTTGAACCCAGGCCTTCTGGATATATACCAGGTGCTCTACCAACTGAGCTACCTGACCTTGAGTTACTGAGGTGGATAGTTTTTATATGCCCTGATCTGGTTCTACCTCTTTGGGGTAACCATGCTGGAACATTTTTTTATGTCCAGGTCATGTGACAGATTACTAATCCAACACTGTGCAGCCTAAGACATCGCGAATCCGTGTTCTAGTGGACTTAGAGAGGATAGACAAGTGCAAGCTTAACCATATGGTTGGCTGACTTCTGCGAGAATGATACGTGGTAACATTAGATTTATCTTGAGGACAAGGCCTCGTTGGATCCATATGCCGATCTATTGGAAAAACGTGATGGAGGTCCTATGTATGAGGTTTAGAAGGAGAGGCAGGCGAATTTGTATTATGACTCTTCCATTAGCTAGTTCACTATTAACTTTCTTGAGAAAGATACACATCCAATACGTGACAGGTGCACATGTGTGGGCACAACGAGTTGAAATCCTTTACCCGAGTCCTACCACATCTTCGATGTCACAGACGGACCAAGACACTGACACATCGGTTATGACTACGATGGTCAGCGGTAATTAGTCATGGACTTATTATATCAGTCAGCAGAGGAGTTCGTTTATCACATGTAAGATAGCACGATGACGCGTCCTAGGATAGCTGTACTAGGGTTCGAGCTAGCTATGCTATTGGTTACTTTACGATTCGGGAGGAGCTTGAAAGCCCTCGTCAACTGTATATAAGGCTCATTGTTCAGACCATGGATTCTCATCCTGGTCTTCTCAATACCACCGCCATTGTTCGCGATCTAGGAGTGCCAACTTCCTTTCCCCTCATCTATCTCTCCTCTCTACTTCTAGTCCTAGCCTTTGTCTTCGGAGTCGTACTCCTTGTTGAAGACATCGAGAGCAACGACACTCTTGACGCCGTGTACTAAGAAGAGTCACGTGCCATCATCCTCACGTTAAGTCTTGACACTTCGTGTATTGGACCAAGCTCAGTCATAGTCATTGCCTTCATCACGCCTAAGTCAGGCAACGTTGTTGTGGCAATGTAACATTAAGACCAGGATCCTTCAAAGTGGCGTTGACTACAAGAGATCGCTGGGGCATCAACCGAACTTTTAGGCCCTACATCATCGAAAGACGTGGAGAACGCAACGTACCACAAATCTATTTAGGAGCAGCCCGTTGGAGAACCATCAGAGGAGATACCGGATATTACGTAAATATCCCTACGAGACCATCGCAGTGGTACCCAGTTGAGTTCAACTTCGACAACCTTTGTTGGGTGGAAATTGCTTGGAACGCACCACAGAATCATTGGGACGTACTACGACCTGCAGGATTAGAATATCGCTGCGACATCCTTGAACGCGACGTACAAACACGAGGCAATTGGGGTCCCATCAACGGACAAGACGCAACAAACGAATCAGGGTCATCTAGGACACCTGCACCATCGGAAGCCAGCGAAGAGACCGCTGAAGACGACGAAAGCGAAAGCGAGCCACACGAACAAGAGGCAGCAATCGAAGAAATTACAGAGCTTGCAGAGCAAATTGCAATCCGCGACGTAGCTGCAGCACCAATAGAACACATTATTCCAGCACCACTAGCTGAGTATCCAATATCATCACAAATGGCTACAGTAACAGAGCCGGTACAAGTACGTGTAGAAGCACCCACGCAAGAACCAATTGGCATCATCGACCCCAATACGGGGCATCGAATCATGCAAGATGGACGGAGAATAACCGACGATGACATCGCGCTATATCGCGCTGTAGGCCCAGATAGAGATGACCCTCCCAGCGAAGAAGGAAGAGGTGGATTCCAAGGAAGGGGACCACCCGAAGACCCAGAAAACCCATGGAATGGGGGAGATCTACCTGACGGACGCCCGCCAAGAGGCGGAGGATTCCCAGGAGCACCCGGAGGAGGTGGAGGAGCACCTGGAGGAGGAGGAGGAGACCCTAACGCAGGACTCAATGTGGCTATAGGAGCCACACGATCAGATAAGTTCATCAGCAACCCCCCCGTCACATTTACTGGTGATCGCACCAAAACAGAACAATTCCTCACGCAATGGGAGCTCTACTGGGGTGTTAACAACAACAATCCCGTCATGATGAACCCCTACCAACGAAGCATGCTGTTCTTCACCTTTATCCAGGGGGATCTTGTCAATGAATGGATCGTCGCAATGGCCAGATGGATTGGCGATCAAGTACGACACAACGGAGTCCTCAGCACCAACGAATGGCTGTGGAACGAAATAGTAACTGCCTTTAGAAGGAGATTTGCCAACACCCTTGAAAGGGAACAGGCCCGTACCATACTGAAGAGGGGCATCAAGATGCAAGGAGGTGATGTAGATGCCTACGTCACATTATTCGAAAAGCTAGCACGACAAGCAGGATACTGACTGGACTCGGCTCTCACGATTGACTTCTTCACCAATGGACTACCAAGAGGATTATATGAAGCCTGTTACCAGTTTGACGAACCTCAGACATATGCGGAATGGAAGAACGCAGTCCTGAACAGACAGGAGAAGTACATCCACATGAAGGCCCGTTTAGATCAAAGAAGTGCGGGCAGGTCCAACAACGACACATGGATCCCACGCATGCCGGGAGGATTCTGACGCACCAATGATCCCAATGCAATGGACACATCAGCGGGAAGAACCAGAGGAAGACTTGCAGATGCCGAAGAAGTACTCGAACGATACGAACGACAAGACAAACCCCGCAATCCACCGTTCACACCCAGGCAGGGGTTTATACAACGCAGCAACCGTCGTGACTTCAGGGAAGTGACCTGTTATAATTGCCAAAAGAAAGGTCACATCAGTCGCCAGTGCACCGCACTGCGACAAAGCAGGGGTTGATATGTCGAAGCATACGACGACGAAGAACCAAGAGTGGCTGCCACGAACAATAGGCCCGTAACCGCACAGGAGCGCGCAAACCAGTTCATTACTGGAGTATCTAAAGATACTGACGAAGTGAAGGACATTGTGTTTAAGAAGCTTTGGGAAGAGGGTTTTCCGAGCGCCTGAACCCATCGGCCTGGGTAAGGGCAGTATGTTGTAACTCTGTGATAATGACTCGTTTCCGTTCTCTACGAATTCCAGTTTCAATCTGCACAAGTTACGCAACGGCCGAAAAGAAAGCACTAGTGGACTCTGGAGCCACCGACAATTTCATAAAACCCGCGTTCGCACGACGCATGGGTATTGGTATTCAACGACTAGATAAGTCCCGCAAAATATGGAATGTCGATGATACCGAAAATAAAGCAGGACTCATTACGCACTATACCGACCTCAAAGTACTCCACGATGGAAAAGAACAAATTATGAGGTTCTTACTTACGGACATCGGACGAGAAGACCTCATCTTTGGTTACCCCTGGTTGGCAACCTATCAACCCTCAATCGACTGGCGCAACGCTACCATCAAAACTAAGGTGGCGCCCACTAAGCTCCAAACGCTCAAGGTTACGCCAGAACGAACAACCATTACAAAAGCCCTGACTGAAGAAAAGAAGGAGGAAATCATACAAGACTTGGAATTAGAAGAAATCCAAGCACGAGGGGCAGCAACAGATATGGCCATACAAGCGGGACAATATACGAAAGTGGCAGAATTGCCAAACGAATACGCTGAGTTCTCCACCCTATTTAGCGAGCAAGCCTCGCAACGATTCCCACCTAGTCGCGCATGGGACCACGCGATCGAGTTCAAAGAAGGAACACCGGATGCGGTGGACTGCAAAGTTTACCCCATGACACAAGACGAGGACAAGTCGCTTAAGGAATTCCTGGATGAGCAACAGAAGAAGGGATACATCCGACCATCAAAATCCCCTTACACATCACCATTCTTCTTTATTAAGAAAAAAGACGGCAAACTCCGACCGGTACAGGACTATCGACGAATAAACGACATGACCATACGCAACCAGTATCCTCTTCCCCTCATAGACGATCTCATCCTTGATCTCAGCAATGCCACTATCTATACCAAACTGGACATCAGATGGGGATATAACAATGTACGCATCAAAGAAGGAGACGAAGGAAAAGCAGCGTTCAAAACGCGTTATGGGCTCTTCGAACCTACGGTGATGTTTTTTGGCTTAACCAATTCTCTGGCAACGTTCCAGGCGATGATGAATCATATCTATAGGGACGTCATTGCCAAGCATAACCAGTTGGGCATGGCAATACGGGTATACATGGACAACATTGGCATCGCTACTAGGACAAACCTACAAGGACACATTGCAGCCGTCAAAGATGTCTTGACAGTAGCAAAGGAACACGACTTATACTTCAAATTGGAAAAATGTCTCTTCCACCAGCCGTGGATGGATTACCTGGGGGTAATCCTTGAAAAGGGGGTAACGCGCATGGACCCCGCCAAAATCTCGGGCATCCGCGACTGGCCAACGCCTACTACGGTTAAACAAGTACGCTCATTCCTCGGTTTTTGCAACTTTTACTGCGCTTTCATCAAAGGATTTTCATCGCATGCACGAGCTCTCCACAAACTCACAAGAAAAGATGTGGAGTGGCAGTGGACAGAAGCAGAAGACAAGGCATTCAACACACTCAAAAACCTTGTCACAAGCGAACCAGTACTGGCACATCCAATTCTCAAAGACCAATTTGAATTAGAAGTCGACGCATCCGGCTATGCAATCGGAGGAGTATTGCTACAACGCAAAAAGGATGGCAAACGACACCCTATCGGCTACTTCTCAGCAACACTGAACACAGCAGAACGCAACTACGACATCTATGACTTAGAACTGCTGGCAATTGTCAGAGCACTACGGCACTGGAGACCACTGCTGGCGGGATCACCTCATAAAGTCAAAGTCTTTTCTGACCACATGAATCTGCAATATTGGAGATCACCGCAAAAAATTAGCCGAAGGGTAGCCAGGGAAGTACAGGAACTCATGGAGTACGACATTGAAATTCACCACATCAAAGGAACAGCGAACGGCCACGCCGACGCACTATCACGGCGACCAGACTATGATCAGGGCGAACATGACAACGAAGATGTCACAGTACTTCCCAACTGCCTGTTTATCCGAGCAAGTACCACCGAAGTCGCACCAACATTAGTTCAAGTTATCACGCCCGAAGAAATGGAAAGAACGGACCCAATATACCAACAAAGCGAAGAGATATTGAAACCATGGGTTGACGCTCATCATCTCAAGAAGGTAGAAGGAACCTGGTACAAAGATGGCCGACGCGTAGTCACTGGAGGACTTTATGACCGACGAACAATTATCAAAGCACACCATGACTCACCAGTGTATGGACACCCGGGAATCGCAAGAACAACGCAACTCACTGCAAGAGGTTACTGGTGGCCTAATATACGCAAAGATGTGATGGAATATGTAAGAGGATGCGCCGAATGTCAACGCCACAAGATAAACAACTGGCCGACAAAGGCGCCACTATCGCCTATATTCCCAACACCAGAAGCTATGCCGTTCGCTACTATCGCATTGGACTTCATCACTAAGCTTCCCTTATCACAGGGATATGACTCCATTCTCACGGTAACCGATCATGACTGCACCAAAGCAGCGGTCTTTATTCCATGCCATGAGGAGATAACAGCAGAAGAAACGGCCGGACTCTACGCCAAGCACGTGTTTCCCCGATTTGGATTACCCACGAAAATTATCAGCGACCGAGACCCCTGCTTCGCATCAAAGTTCACGCGGGAGCTATGCAAAATACTTGGCATCAGTCAAAACATATCAACGGCGTATCACCCACGGACCGATGGACAATCAGAACGCACCAATCAGTGGTTGGAACAATATCTAAGGTTCTGGACTAACGAGCATCAAGATAACTGGTGTTCCTATCTTCCAATGGCGGAATTCATGCACAATCAATGGCCTCACGAGATAATGCGGAAATCCCCTTTCGATCTCCTAATGGGGTATAACCCGCGCGCTGATTGGATTGATAGACCATCACCAATCCCACAAGTGTCACTTCGGGTAGATCAATTTAAAGAAGCCCGAGAAGACGCCAAGGCACTGATGGAACAAGCACAAAGACTATGGATCAAACACAAAGATACGCCCAGATACAAGATGGGAGATCTCGTGTGGCTAGAAGGACGCCACTTACGTACAAATCAACCAACTGCCAAGCTTGCGCCCAAGCGACACGGACCTTTTAAAGTTGTTCAGGTGATGTCTGCAGTCAACTATCGACTAGAACTTCCCACGCAGTGGAGCATTCACCCAGTGTTTCACATCGATCTTCTCACGCCTTATCGTGAAACGGAGACACATGGTCTGAACTACCAGTGCCCACCTCCAGAGTTGGTAGATAACGAAGAGGAGTATGAAGTCGAGAAGATTCTAGACTCTCAGCGATTCGGCAGAAGACGCTGTAAGGCCAGCACTCGGGCTGGGCCTGAAACGTGCATCGCGATGTCATATTGGTGTCACTCCATTTCCGGGCGTGCCTTGTATCCTACCTTACCTATTCTGACTTGTTCCTGTTATGATTCTCTCTTTCCTTTCTCTAGTTTAGGTACTGGTTTGTCTTTGTATTTAAGTACATGTTTCATGCTAAATGAAGAGGAGCGCTCGAGTCGCCATTTTCCCCCACTTTTACTTTCAACTTATCACGCGTGAATTCGACTCGAGTCAGGCCCAAACGAGGGCACTCGAAATCGAATCTTCTTGTCGTCTTTTGCTTGATCTCGCTGCATCGGACAGCATCACTTTGTCTTGTCTTGTCTCTCTCCCTCTCCTCCTCTTCCTCTCTCTTGGAGTGGAAACACTCTCCGCCTTCGAACTCACTAGGACCCTCAAGTCCTTACAATGCAAACTCCAGTATCTTGTCAAATGGAAGGGCTACCCAGACTCCGACAATCAATGGGTAGATAAGGATGACGTATTCGCTGATAAGGCGATAAGGGAGTTCAAGGATTTAAACCCAGCAGCAGAAACACATATAAGAGCTCACATTGCTAAGTCCTCTCATCCCACTACCCTCACTACTTCTACCAACGCACCCTTCCCATTATCATATGCAATGTCCTCCTACTACTGTGGCACCCCGACGTGTGTCTTTGGAGCCGAACTGGACGAAGGACTTCTGTCCCTCGAGGCCGCGCAGAGCGTACAGCACGCCGCCATCGATGCCGAGGCTAATGGGGGAGCTCCACTCACCCATCAAGAAGTCGCAGAAGTATTACGTCGATTCCCCAATCCAGCGACGAGCCCAATGTCCACTCCTCCACTTCAGCAACTGGTGCTCACTGTGCCAGACGGAGGGGACGTACGAGGTACAGGAAGTGGACGTAACGATCACCCCACGGACCAAACCGTGGAAGAAGAGGACGAAAACAGTGGGGCCGGTCGACTCCTGCAAGTGCCTCAAGAAGTGGCGCAAGACTGCGGATGGGGAGTGGAAGAGAATGGCCAACACCTGGCGAACCGAACAGTTCACACGCGCAGTGGAACGACGACAGCAGCAGAAGGCAGCCAGACTAGCGGAACTTATGAAGAAGAGGACCAGTACTACCCAGCTGAGCACCCCCAGATCTCCTATGGCAGTATAAACGATGACACGCCCCATGCAGTAACTACTACCAGTAGTAACATTTACCGGGAGGATGTCCATGTGGGCCGAGTAGTCATGCACTCGGCAATGGGCGATCTCCGCACCAAGAAGGACCCACCACCAGGGTTCTGGGAGAACAAGGGCATCCACTGGATTGCCTTCCCAATAACTGTCGACGGCGTTACGCGCCAGGCCAAATACGTACAAACCATAATGTGTCCGAACCCCATTGTTCTTGGGGTGATAGATGAGTCGGACCTTGTCTATCCGCAGCCCCTCTATGCGGCCCCCACGTACTCGATGCACCAATGCCCGGTCTACTCCCATTACCAACTAACCCACCTCGAATCGCAACACGAAGACAAGTGGATTGTGGACAGGTGCATTCGGGACCTGCACGACGACACGCTCAAAGCAGAGGTCCATCGTTACAGGACCTTGGTGGACAAACAGAATGATGAACAGCACAGGGGTAAATGGAACTCATACTCACAGTGACAAGGTAGACTGTGGTGAGAATAGAGTAACGCAGGGAAGCAAGATCTAGCTAGTTGAGCTGATAGAACGTCTGATACACCAGAGTGAGAACTGAATCATATTATGAGGAGGGGAAACTAACCTGATACACCAGAGTGAGAACTGGGGTATCAGTGCGTACATGGTACTCTACTTATACATTTAGAGACAATAGCCTTTGTGCTACAATAGGAGACAAAGGGGGCGTCTTACAATAAGTGAAGTACAATAAGCCCTATAAACAATAAGTGGGCGAAACAAAGGGAATGTACTTAGACAATAAGTACAAGGAAAGTAAAGAACAAAGAGTGTATCACAATAAGGATATAACAAAAGAGAATCCTAACGCGTACTACAATAAGCAGTCCTTGTGATACATGATGTCATAGATAAGATAGTAGTCCGAGATTGTAAAGATCATAATCTAATCTACATGTCCTGTATATCTAATCTAAAGCAGTCCGTTATCTGCATAAGTCCATTGAGCCGCTAAGTGCGCACAGGTCACTTATCAACACAGAAGAGGGTGGAGAAGCGCATCGTGGAGTTGGAACGGGCCTTCGGGCAGGTCAATACAGCTAAGTTGGGCTGTATTCGTCGATTGGAAATGGCTGATGGACTTGGACGGATTGAGGAACAGAGAGGGTCAATGATGGATCCAGAGGAAGTGTGGGATCACGTGGAACGTGGACGTCCCACCTGAAAAGGGGGTGATGTCACAGACGGACCAAGACACTGACACATCGGTTATGACTACGATGGTCAGCGGTAATTAGTCATGGACTTATTATATCAGTCAGCAGAGGAGTTCGTTTATCACATGTAAGATAGCACGATGACGCGTCCTAGGATAGCTGTACTAGGGTTCGAGCTAGCTATGCTATTGGTTACTTTACGATTCGGGAGGAGCTTGAAAGCCCTCGTCAACTGTATATAAGGCTCATTGTTCAGACCATGGATTCTCATCCTGGTCTTCTCAATACCACCGCCATTGTTCGCGATCTAGGAGTGCCAACTTCCTTTCCCCTCATCTATCTCTCCTCTCTACTTCTAGTCCTAGCCTTTGTCTTCGGAGTTGTACTCCTTGTTGAAGACATCGAGAGCAACGACACTCTTGACGCCGTGTACTAAGAAGAGTCACGTGCCATCGTCCTCACGTTAAGTCTTGACACTTCGTGTATCGGACCAAGCTCAGTCATAGTCATTGCCTTCATCACACCTAAGTCAGGCAATGTTGTTGTGGCAACGTAACATTCGAGTCTTCGACTTTGTTGGGACATTTCGTTTAGAAACTAAACCGAGGAATTATTAAGCACATCAAAATTTCGTTTGGTGTGTTGAGTTAACTTGAACAACCAAGGCTCCCATGAACGGCCCGGGTACACGCCTGCGCCTCCTTCACTGTGCCAGCCATTCTGAGTGCCAGTGGATGTTTTCCTCTTCGATGAAAATTCCTCACGACAATCGTTTCTCAAACGTTTTGCTTTCCCCGATATGCAGATATTCGTGTCATGTAATGGACAAACGTTGTTAATTTGTTCTGCCAGGCGCAGGACAGGCGTCCTAGTGCACAACTTTTCTCGGCCTTTCTTGTATGAGTGACAGTTTGATAATACAGTATTGAAGACTTGGACCCGACCAATATGAGCAATGGGGTGATATCTGTGGCCTGAGGAGGGCCCATGCTATAGTATGTGGGCGGCGTCGTCACGTTGGCACTTTCAGCGTCTATGACCCAAATCCAGCAAGACCTTCCAGACTTTCCGCGGCCAGAGACCGTGCTCACTCTCACCAGCGCTTTCCAGGCACCTAATCGGTCTCATCCGTTGTGTTACTACCATTCCTTTAGCATGAGTCAATTTCCCGCTCCTAGCTCGTCCTCCAGGACTCCCGCAACGACAGCATCCTCTTCCAACTTCAATGTCATCTTCGAAAAAGCCCTCAAGGAATATAGAAAGAAGACTAAACAGGATCTCACCGCTCATCCTCTCGCCATCCAGCTCCAAGCATGCGACTCTCCTGCGGCCATTCTGACTATACTTCAAGACCAGGTCGACCAGTTCAATCAATCTCAGACCGGCGACGAGAGATTGCACAAATGGCTTAACCCAACGATCAACGTACTGTATGCATTTTCGCAGACACTTGGCGAAGGGATTGGTTTGGTGAATATTGATCGATCTGTTGGCGATCTCGTTCTGATACCGATTCGACAGGTTTTCTCCCCTGCCAAAGTGATATTTGCTAGTGCCGGTGTTCTCCTGTTGGTATGTGACCTGGTTTATTTCCTCGTGAGATCTGTTGTGACATCGGGGGGTTCCTAGGCTGCCAAGGAAGTCGAAGCAAGTCAAGACGTCCTTATCGATATTTTTGAACGCATAGAAAATTTCTTTAGACGACTTGAGGTTTATACGAAGGTGCCACCAACTCCCGCGATGACAGACATGATGATAAAGATAATGGTCGAGGTGCTGGATATCCTTGGGACGGCCACAAAAGAAATGAAGCAGAGTCGAGCGAGTGGGTTCATCTCTCGCCTTAGATTTCTCAAGGCTGATGTGTGTTCAGGAAAGTTTCTAAAGAAGGTAGCGGGAATTAGGAAGCTAGAGGACGGCTTGAAGAAGTTGGACAAAATGACGAATGAAGAGGCTCGAATGGCGAATGCGGAGGTGCTGAAGATTGCCCACGATATCGACAGGAATGTGGAGGGGGTTGGCGAGAAAGTTCAGGGCGTTGGCGAGAAAGTTCAGGGCGTTGACGAGAAAGTTCAGGGGGTCGATGAGAAGGTCAAAGTGGTCGACGAGAAGGTGCAAACGATCATCGACGGTGCGTAAACTATAGTTAGCTGGTCATCGACGCCATCACTAATTCTGAGCATCTATATCTAGACGGAAAGGAAGCAACAACGGAAGCGAAGTTGATCATGCAAACAACGGCGTACAACCTAGACCATCTAAAGCGTTCGTCATCAATCCCGTTATTGCTGATAGTAGAGCGTCTAACATGCTCACAGGGAGTCAATTGCTCAAGAGCCTTAGAGAATGGCAATCTCCTTCGGATCCATCCACAAATCACATCATAGCATCCGATCGTCAACACGGGGGAACGGCAGAGTGGTTCTGTAAAGGCAACAACTTTGACGAATGGAAACTGACGGGTTCCCTGCTATGGATCCACGGGAAACGTACGCTTCTCTTACCCTTGATGGCTTCCATGGTCTGATGGTGACTCCGTTTGGTAGCGGGCTCTGGAAAGAGCATTCTATGGTCAGTCACTTCTTAACTCTCGCATATCAAGACACTTATGATTACTGAGAAGCTCCGCAATTATCAACAATATCGAAACCCTGCACAAGGCCGGATTAGCCTCAATGGCTTACTTTTATTTCGATTTTCGGGATGTCGCCAAGCAATCCCGTCGCGATCTACTTCGCTCACTTCTCATCCAACTTTCTGATCGTTCCGATCCCTTCTGCGACATACTCTCTCGACTCCATGAGGGATATGGAAAAGGCACGCGTCAGCCCAGTGACAGCGCTTTGATGAGCTGCCTGAAGGAAATGCTTACCCTTCCTAATCAGCGTCCAGTTTACCTGATCATGGATGCTCTTGACGAGTGTCCAAATACCTCTGGAATTCCATCCGCACGCGAACAGGTGCTTGACCTCGTGAAGGAGCTCGTCGGCCTGCGGCTTTCAAGTCTTCGTATCTGTGTGACCAGTCGTCCGGAGGTCAACATCCGGTATGCCCTTGAGCCCCTCGCATTTCTCTCGGTGTCACTTCACGACGAAAGCGGACAAAAGGAGGATATTGCGGAATATATCAAATCTGTGGTCCACTCTCCCTCAGCTACGATTATGAAGAGGTGGAGGGACGAGGATAAAGATATGGTGATCCGGACGCTCTCGGAGCGAGCCGACGGAATGTAGGAGAGTTTAAAGAATATTGATGACGCTGGCTTATTCATTTAAGGTTCCGATGGGTTTTCTGCCAGCTGGAAACGCTGCGACATTGCCTTCCACAGAACGTCCCACGTATCCTGAGCCAATTGCCTGCAACATTGGACGAGACGTATGCTCGTGTGCTGAAGGAAATCGGGCAGACCAACCAATCTTGTGCACATCGTCTGTTACAGTGTCTCACCGTAGCAAAGCGTCCACTTGGTGTCGATGAGCTCGCAGATATCCTTGCGCTCGACTATGAGGCAAAAGAAGGGATACCGGAGCTGAAGGAGAATTGGCGGTGGGAAGACGAGCAAGAAGCAGTGCTTTCTATGTGTTCCAGCTTGATTGCAGTTGTCGATGATTCCTTTTACCGCGTGGTTCAATTTTCACACTTTTCCGTGAAAGAATTCTTGACCTCGGATCGCCTGGCTACTTCAAGTGCAGATGTTTCACGTTTTCATATCCTTTCAGAGCCGGCGCACACCGTCATCGTCAAGGCATGTTTGGGAATCCTACTCCGGGATGGTGTTGGCGATTCCGAAGCTGAATATTACTCTCCTCTGGCCTTTTATGCCACTGATCACTGGGCAGATCATGCCCGGTTTGAGAAAGTGTGGACGCGTGTAGAAGATGGGATTCGACGTTTGTTTGACCCGGCGAAACCACATCTCGAAGCGTGGCTCAAGTTGCGTCGTATTCGTATGCAAGGCGAACGGTTCTTCGCGGATTATGACTTCAATAAAAATCCCGGATCCCCCCTATACTACGCCTCACTGTACGGATTCCGTGACCTGGTAGCACATCTCATCGCAGAGAATCCTCAGCATGTAACTGGTCTAGTCGGTCGAAATCTCAGCCCACTGGTGGCGGCATTGCGCAGCGGAGACCTACACATCGCAGAGCTACTTTGTCAGCATGGCGCATACCTGGGCATCAGGGCCGACAACAATAAGACTCTACTGCATGCTGCATCGGAGGGTGGATATGTGGATATTGCTAAGTGGTTGTTCGACCATGGTGTACCTGAAATTTCACAACAGGACAATCACGAGACTCCGCCCCATTTAGCAGAGGTGAATAGACATCGGGAGCACCGCATAGCTGTCGACGCCACGGATGATACCGACCATACTTCGTTGCACTGGGCGTCACAAGGTGGACACTTCGAAATTGTGCGGGAGTTGTTAATGCGAGGGGCGGGTGTCACCAGAAAGAACCAAATTTACCGGACACCTTTGCATCTAGCGTCGTTCTCGCGGGATGCTGAAACTGTGCGGCTATTGATCGAGCACGGCGCGGATGTCGCCGCAAAGGATCGGAGGCACAGGACGCCGTTGCACCTGGCATTGTCTTGGGTGGGTGCCACAGCTGCGTCACTCTTGATCCTGCACAGGGCTGACGTAACTGGACAGAGCGATGAAGACCTCATGGGACCACAACCGGAAAGGTCCACCACAGTGGCTGAAGTTGTGCGGCTACTGATCGAACACGGCGCAGATGTGACCGCGCTAGATATTATTCACTCGACGCCTTTGCATCTGGCATCGTTCTATGGGATTCCTGAGGTCGTGCGGATATTGATAGAAAACGACGCAGATGTGAATGCGCAAGATGAGACCCACTCGACGCCTTTGCATCTGGCGGCGTCTTCGGGGAGTGCTGAAACTGTGCGGCTATTGATCGAGCACGGCGCGGTTGTTACCGCACAGGATTGGAACTGCAAGACGCCTCTGCATCTTGCATCATCTTGGGTGAGTGCCGAAACTGCGTCACTCTTGTTGCAGCTCAGGGCCGATGTAAACGGACAGGACGACAGCATCGGTATTTCACACCACACGATGAAACCCAACGCGAAGGCCGATACAGTACGGCTATTGATCAAGCAGGGGGCGGACGTGACTGCGCAGGATAAGACCAACTCGACGGCTTTGCACACGGCGTCGTCCTTTGGGAGTGCCGAAACGGTGCGGCTATTGATTGAGCACGGCGCAGACGTCGCCGCGCAAAATGCAGCCCTCTCAACGCCTTTACATCTGGCGTCGTCCTCGGGGAATGCTGAGACCGTGCAGTTGTTGATCGAGCACGGCGCGGATGTCACCGCACGAGATGGGAACCACAGGACGCCCTTGCATCTGGCGTTATCTAAGGTGAGTAAGACTGCCCCACTCTTGATCCATCACAGGACTTATGTGAGTGGACAGAATCACAGCAAGTCCTTTGGAAAACAAAGTCCAGAGCTTACCCTCAAGAAGGCCGAAACCGTGCGGCTATTGATCGAGCGCGGTGCGGATGTCACCGCACAGGATGCGATACATAGGACGCCTTTGCATCTAGCATCGTCTTGGGTGAGTGCCGCAGCTGCATCACTCTTGATCCATCGCAGGACTGATGTAAAGGACAGGATGATGCCTACAACTTCCACGGGTCACCCGATAGGGCAATGTCCAACATGAAGACAGATACTGTGCGAATATTGATCAAGCATGGGGCAGACGTGTCTATGCAGGATAAGACCCACTCGACGCCATTGCATCTGGCGGCTTTCTCTGGGAGTTCTGAAACCGCTCGTTTATTATTAGAGCACGGCGCGGATGCCACCATATCAGATGGGAGCCAAAAGACGCCATTGCATCTTGCGTCGTATCGGGTGAGTGCCACATCTGTTGACACAGAAAGTACGTGATTGATGTAAATGGACAAAATTGACAGAATGACGACTTACCTATGGAATTCCATCTGGAGGACCCCTACTCTAAGGCCGAAACTGTGCGACTATTGATCGAGCACGGGGTTGATGCGACAGCACAAGATGAGAACCACTCGACGCCTTTGCATCTGGCGTCGTCCTCGGGGAATCCTGAGATTGTGCGGCTACTCATAGAGTGCGGCGCGGATGTCACTGCCAAGGATGGGGGCCGCATGACACCTTTGCACCGGGCGTCATCTTGGGTGAGTGTCAAGCCGCATCACAATTGTTCCAGAAAAGGTCTGATACAAATGGACAGGATGATCGCTGCGACGTGTCACACTATTGGCTGTACAACGTGAAGGCCGACACAGTGAGGTTATTGATTGATCATGGGGCGGACGTTACCGCGCAAGATGAGACCCACTCGACGCCTTTGCATCTGGCAGCGTTTTCAGGGAGTGCCGAAACTGTGCGGCTATTGATCGAGCGCGGCGTGGATGTCACCGCACAGGATCGGGGGCGCAGGACACCTTTGCATCTGGCATCGTCTTGGGTGAGTGCCGAAACTGCATTACTCTTGATCCAGCACAAGGCTAATGTGTACGGACAGGATGATAGCAAGCGCATGTTATTCACTCAGACGAAGTCCCACGCGAAGGCCGACACTGTGAGGCTATTGATCGATCATGGAGCAGATGTGATCGCGCAGGATGAGACCCACTCAACGCCTTTGCACCTTGCGTCGTCCTTGGGGAGTGCTGAAACTGTGCAGCTATTGATCGAGCACGGCGTGGACATCACTGCACAGGATCGGAGGCGCTGGACACCTTTGCATCGGGCATCGTCTTGGGTGGGTGTTGAAACTGCGTTACTCTTCATCCAGCATCGGGCTGATGTAGATGGACAGGATGACAGCGGCCACATGTTATACACTTGGGCGAAGTCCCATGTGAAGGCCGACACTGTGAGGCTATTGATCGGTCATGGCGCGGACGTGACCGCGCAGAATGAGACCCACTCAACACCTTTGCATCTGGCGTCATCCTTTGGGAGTGCTGAAACAGTGCGGTTATTGATCGAACACGGCGCAGATGTTACCGCACAAGATAGGAATCACAGGACGCCTTTACACCTGGCGTCGTCTCGGGTGAGTGCCGAGACTGTGCGACTCTTGATCCAGCACGCACTGATATTAACGGACAGGACGAAGGGCTCGCTAGCGAATGGGTCGTTAACGAAGACGAGTGGCACCCAAAGCGATTGCGTCAGGCGAAGTGCGACAACAAGGCTGATGCAGTGCAGCTATTGATCCGGCATGGGGCAGACGTGACCGCAAGAGATGACAGCCACTCGACGCCTTTGCATCTGGCGTCGTCCAAGTGGAGTGTCGAAACTGTTGAGCTACTAATTCAGCATGGGGCAGATGTCAATGCACAGAATGGAAACCAGTCAACACCGCTGCACCTGGCGGCATCATCCCATCTGGCCGTGGAAGGCAATATCGTACGCCTGCTGCTTAAACACGGCGCAAATGTAGATGCCAAGGATAGTGAAGGCCGGACTCCGGTCCAGATAGCGTCGTCGGACGGGCATTATTGGATTGCAAAGTTGTTGTCAGACCACCATGCGAGGAATGGATAGAATGTACTGATGTGGCATTGTTGCCTTTTTCCTTTCCGGACATTGTTGATTATCGAATCTTTCATGATACGCATACTAATTGTAATCCTCAATTGTGGCCGATATGTTGTAAGGACGACACGTGCGTCGTATGCCAGTGCGCAACGTCGTCAATGATCCGAGTCGCCGCTTGGCACATCCGAGTACACTCGCTAACGACTGGGTCACGATCCGCAAGAGATCTAGACAGGATACACCTTTAGATTCACTCTTGTACCTTATTATCCACCCCAGTACTGTGTCTACGTAGTAGCGCCTGTATCTCAATAACTAGTTGCGTCCGGAACTTTTGATCCGGACTGACTCCTGTGCTCGTGCTTATACTCTTCTATAAGCGCAGTCCTCTTCACAACAAAGTCGTACTTTCCTTCTTCGGTTATCCCACGTATCATGACACCACCGACGATTGTGATGAATGCGTGCCGACATCCGAGTGCGTTATGCGCTCTCCGACGGCAGGTGAGTCGACAATAAGGGACACAGCTGCCGAGACGACGTACGTGCGCAGTAGTTAGTTTACCTCCTTACACAACACAAAGCAGTCGCTGGCCCTCATTTAATTTTTTTTTCGTATAGTAACTACAGCGTTGGCCGCTATGGTGGCTGCAGCAGCACAGTAACAGTATCGGTTACGGGAGGGGCCACAGCTGACCTGCCTAGATATCCTATGCATTCTACCTCCTACATATGGGTTTTCTTTGCACCCGATTGACCTCGACATACCCCGAACGATCAATGGTCACGTACCATTTAGGAAGCGGTATTGTCTTGGGTGAGCGCTAAGTAGTCAAGGACCGCAACTGTGACGGTAGTGGCGACAGCAAGCTGAGGTGACGGCAGCTGCGGCGATGGCTTTTCGGCAGAGTATTGGAGGACATGTTTCTCGAAACTATCGTCATAGAGGGGCGGAGGTGCACAGGTGAGGATGACCCAATGATGTAGGTGTGACGACGCACCTCTGACAGTCTAGCTCTTTCTCAAAGGACTGCTGTGAGCCATTGTCTTGCTTGCTTAATCTAGATAATTGCGGGGTCGGCCCTCGCTTGCCTTGGCATAGCTCTCAGGGACACCTTGTACAGGCCATAGAAAGTGCTTTGACGTGATCAAGGGCTCGGATGGTGACTTGGTAACGACGAAGGTGATGATATCGTCAGATTGAGCGTCAGGTATAGAGTGGCCAGAAGTGAGCCTTCAAAAATGATGGCTAGAATGACCGGGAGAAGGCGTTGAGATTGGAGAAGTGCGAATGGGAAAAAGACACACGATCGTCCATGGAACTTCCCCAAATTGAATAACTGTGGTATCCGGGCTCTTGCGATGATCCGGCTTCCAGCTTATTTCTTTGATTGAAAACTGACCACCTAGGAGGGCCTGGTGCAGCAACGGAACATGACAGTACTCGAATTTTCTCACCTTCAACTCTCCACCGTGACTTATGGAAGGGCAGACGCGTGATACTGAAGGGGTCTGAGGAGCTTGGGTGGCTCAGAGTTGATGCACGTTGATATGTAATGAAAAGAGGTTGGTGATCGGGTTTGAGTCCTCCTGCGAAAAAGTCTGGGACTCGATGATGGGATAAATGACGAAATGATGCGGCAACGTTTCTAGGAGACTGCAGGTGCTACATGGGGCACGACTGTTCCCAGATGGGAGACTTCGACAATGGTGAAGAAGAGTAAAGAGGAAGCATGAAAAGCTCGCTAACTTGGATAGCTTCAAGGGTTTTATTCGCAATATAGCACAGGGATGCTTGAGGTCAGCAAGGCGTGCCAGTGAGCCATGTGATATTTGTTTGACACACGACGCGTTCGCCCAGTTCTCCCACGCCCTGTACAACTCCGAGTTGCCCTCTCTAAAGCTCTAAAGGTTCGGTTCTCCCCTCGCTCTTGTCTTCCCTCTCAGTTGACGTCGCCTTGACACACAAGCGTGCCTGGATCTCGCTCACGCGGTGCATGGGCTATCTTTCTACCTGAACACTCTCATGCATCACAAGCGCTCGCCCTTGACATCCTTGTGCCAGAAGCAGCGTCCAACACATGTGTGTCCAACATGCTGCTCGAGCGCACACAGATTCTGCAGCACTATGTGCTACGTGGAGGCACTTGGACAGAGGCGGGCTGTCCAGGTGGGCTGCAGTGCGCCTTGTTTCCCGCAAACGCAAATTCACCAATGATGGTCACAGTTGTAGTCCTCAAAACTAGCCTACATGCGGGCTAGATAGCTGTCATTTCCGAAATAATTGACCACAACAGGGTAAGCGTACAAACATCACACCATATCACTCCTCTCCTTCACCTATTGTCCTAGGTAATTGTTGTCGGACCTACCACTGGCGTCCCACTTTAAGCATTCCCATACCGACATCCCACACTCACGTCTCTCACTGTCCCAAACTTCCTGCATAATGCCGACTCTGGTACCGTGAGAAATACTTGGAGAAGGCTGACACTTTTTCCAAGTAGTAATCGTCTGCGTGTGCGAAGAAGCACGCAGCTGCAGCGACGCGACGAGCAATTACCGATTTTGATCACTTCCAGGTTCTAGTTCACAAAAAGGCACGGCGTAATAAGGTGCGCAAGGTGCTTAAGGGCGACAAGGCACGAGATTGAGGCCGAGGAGTGGTAATGCGGTGGATGGATGCGACATGAGCGCTGCATGGGCTCACAAACACCATTCGGTGTCATCATTTCTATGCCCTAGTACATGAATATGTTATTTTGTGTGTAACCCGCAAGCTGGGCAAGGCCCGAACGCCCCGAACATGAGTAAATTTGGTCCTATTTGTCAAGCCCGATTCCTACTGTAATTGAGGGACAAAATCCCACACTGATACGCACTGATGACTGTCCCCACACGACTTGATTAACGACTCGCTCTGCAAGTACTTAAATTCCTAGACAACCTTGCCCCGTATACCGATTCTCCATTGAAGGATTAATATATAAAGTGGAAAGTCACGGTGTGAGGTCTGTATCATCTTTCTCTTCTTGTCGTGGGCATGGTCTGTAATTTTGGTGCCCTTACGACCCCATTACTCGTCCCTTTTTACGTGCTGTAGGCCATTCAACTCAATGTTACCCCAGCTCCCTCGCCAATAGCGAAACACGTTGGATTTAGGTCACTTTCATTGTCACAGCTCCCCGTAGAGCTCCTCGATTTAATCGTGTCATTCGTCGCTATCCACCGCGACCTCATTTCCCTGGCATTGACTTGCCATGCCCTCGCACACATAGTAATACCCGCACACACCGCATACCGTACTATCCGCGTACGTAGTCAGCGCGGACCAGCCCCTTGGGTGACGATCGCCGCACGCCCGGAGCGGGCGGCTGGCGTGCGGTGCCTCGTGCTGTTTGGCCAGTCGGAGGAAGGGCGCTTCCTCTCCCGGAGCGCGCACCAAATATCGCCCTCGGGTCTGCCGGGTCATCTGTGAAGCCTAGGCGCGTGGGGCGCGGGGTGTGGAAGGCACACTGTGGCGGGTGGAGTGCAAAGACTCTGGAGGCGGCGGCAAGCGCCGTACGTGTGATGCCAAACCTACACACGCTGGTCTTCTCCGGTACCTTGCGCCGCGGCCGTGGGCGAGAGTACCGCGCCGCTGAGACGAAGATCCGGGAGGCCGTTTCTAGCACTCACGGCTCCTTGAGGCGCCTCGAGTATGCCCAGTCGCCGAGCGACATGCCCGCGTCGCCAACGAAACACATGGCCGAGGTGCAAATGTCTCAGGTGCGTCTTCTGACTGCGTTTGGCCGTGCCGACGCTGACGCCTATCCGTAGTTATGGTCTGTCTCGAACCTTACGTCCCTAAGCGTCAAGCATGCTGCATTCCTCCAGCACCCGCCGAGCGTCGTCCAGCTCTCGAACGTCTTGCCTAACTCATCCTCTCTAGAGGTATCGCTCTCTCTCCCCCGCTCTCCTCTTTCTCTCAGCTGATGTCGCCCCGGCATGCCGGCATGCTAGAGCCTCACGCTCGCAGTACACGAGCCATCTTTCGACCTGCACGCCCTCCTGCACGACGTGTGCCTTCCGCACATACAAGTGCTTATGCTCGACATTCTCGTGCCTGAAGCGCCGGCCAATGCGCACACGCTCACTATGCTGCTCGAGCGCACGCCGAAGTTACAGCACGCTGCATGGAGACACATAGACCCGGACGCACTGTCCCCCGGCGCGCTGCCGGCGCTGCGCACGCTGCACGTGGAAGAAGTGCCATGCAGCCCCGGCTTGGCGGGGCGCGCGCTCCTGCGGGGAGGTGCTGCTCTAGACGCGCTCGGGAGCGTGTGCGTGGACGAGGCCACGGTCGAGGCACTGGCGTACATGCGTGGGGAGGCGCTGCGCCGCCTCGAGGTTGCGTCGTTCGAGAGCATCGCGATGCTCGTGCGGGCCGTGCGACTTTTCCCGTGCCTGCGTTTGCTGCGTTTGCCCGCGGTCGATTACTGGCACGAGCACTCGCCCGTCACTCCCGCACCCGTGCACTTGGTACGTTCCTCACACTGATACATGCGTCTGTTCGCTTGTGCTGACGGGCGTGTGTGCGGGATAGGGTGAGTGGGTCGAGGTGCTTGCGGCGCTGCCTGAGCTCGAGGTCTTCCGTGGCGTGTCGATCTTCCGCGATCCTGAGAGCACCACGATAGAGGAGAATGACGAGCGCGCATATGATATCTTGAGCCTGTGCCCGCGCATGCGGCAGGTCGAGCATTGGGACCTCGACCCTGGACGCGCGATTGCCTTGGGATGGGAGGGCGACCGGGCCGTGTGGCGCGTAGAAGATCGTTCTATGGTGCAATGCGACTTAAAGCCACCACTTTTGTACAACATGTATTACTCTTGGAAAAAACGTCAGATTTCTTATCCCTCTAGCCAAAGTGCTTGTTTTGATGAGAGGAACAAAACCCTAAGACAGTTTGTCAAAATACTTGAAACTGAGGGAGTTTTTTTTTTTTGGTGGGTCAATTCCGCCACCTATGACCAAATATAGTAATTACATGTCGAAATGGGCTGCAACCCGCTCAGGAACCCTTCTGTGCGATGTGTAGCACCATGAACTGAATGCTTTGACCTGGAATTGAGCCTGTTTTGCATCCAGTCCACCCTGATATGCCTCCATCCATCTCTTCATCCGATGCTCCCATTTCTGGATAGTTTCAATGGATACTGATGTGAGTGCTTTTGGCATGTTTTCCTTCAATGTCTCGAAAGTGTAATCACAGTGCTCCCGAAGATATTGCTTGACTGCACCCCAAAAGAACTCAATGAAGTTGAGTTCACAGTGAAATTTTGGAAGGAAGATGCAAAGGTGACCCGCTTTTTCAATGACCTCTTGGATGAGTGACTTCTGCTCCATAAAATCAGGCTGAAAATCAAGGATGCGCTTTGCACAGCAGTCAGTTACCCCACTTTGACACTTAGCTGCGGGCTCAGGCCCATCATCTCGTTTCTTGGACCGTGACCCACATTTCATTGTAAGCTTATCCCTCCATAGGCCTCACTCCACAAGCACCTGACACATCCCCTTTGGCTCACCAGGGGATTTGGCATGGTTGGATGGGAAACACATTTCCTGAGCCACTTGCACACCATTCTGCATGTACCACCCATCCTGCATCTTTGCCTGCTTGCCATCAGGTTTCATATTCATCCTTGATGTAAGAAGTGTGTCAACTGAATATGCTGAATGGCCTTGAGAATTGTCGACCATAATAAGTGCTTGATATGATGGGCCATGAGCACGCTCAAAGGCAGGTATGATCCTCTCAACCAGCTGTGAATCAGTATTGTTATCAGAAACTACATGATAAGATCAAGACTGGAAACAGACCTGTTTCACAAAGAGTTCGCCATTCCAATATCCGTTATAGTTCTTGCCATACTCCAGGGTCTGACTTGCTTTGGAAAGCCAACCCTTTGTTGAACAGATCACATCCGATTGATGCAACCCCCGGCCAACACCCTTCTTCTTCAGAGGCTGTTCTCCATCCAAGACCCATGACATCTTTTCGTCATCATTTGATTGGGCTGTCATTTCATCATGAGCAAGGAGGACCAATTTCCGAGTCAAGAGGTCTGGTGGAGGGTTCAACTCGCCCTCCTTCTCCACATTTCCCACCTCAAAGAATACCAATCACTGTGCATATTCCCGCATCAGGGGAAGGAACACATTCTGGCGATACTTGATTACATCCTCGCGCTCATGGCCATCAAAGTATAGGCCTTTTTTATATGCTGTATATTTGAACCCTTCTTTGTGAAGCCAGCGACGTGCAGTCTGGAGAGAGATCCCCTTCAAAACCTTCATCTGGATGCGTGGGAACAGCTCCAGCTCCAAGTATTTCTTTAATCCAGTGGGCATCTCCGTCTCAACAATATTGTGCAGGTACTTCTTTGCTTCATCTGGCAGGAGCTTGTTTTTTGTGAAGTCAGACAGCTTCTATGGATTCATTGCCCATTTATTTGTTCACATGTAAGAACGAAGCTCAGTCCGAACTGCTGGATCATCAAGCAGTGAGAAGACTTTCTTGTGACAGCCTTGTTTCGATTTAGGGAGTTCTCGAGACTTGACCCAGACCTTAACCCACTGCCTCACCATTCGTCCACCCCACTTCACAGCAAAACACTGGCTTTCAGCAGCACATTCAGATGCATTGTGTTACGGTTCGTGGCCGTACTGCGTTGACTTAACGCTGTGCTGGGGTTCACCGATCACGTGACTCCAATCGTGTTCAAGTGATCCTTCGTTCCTAAGTATTCGGTGTTGACTTGCTCGAAACTGGCGTAAACGGTCGATGGTTCCCCTTGTCTGTGGGGCTGCTTGGCAGGCTTCCTGACTAATCACACCAAGGGTAGATGATGGGAGAGCACTAGGCGAAGAGCACTAGGCACTAGATTGGTGGGAATACAAGTGCGAGAAGAATACAAGTTGCTAAAGCTAAGGTATGAAGGTGAAGTCCTTAGCCCTTATATACATAAGAGGGTGCAGGTTTAAACCCAGCAAACCCTAATACAATGATCCTAGGAATGAGTCATCCAGGAACCACAGAGATAAGTAAAGTCCGAGATAAGAGTCCATGAGGCGTGATAAGCACAGCCCCTCAAGATAACGATACTGTAAGTCCGTGATATGCAGTGATACATACATAGCCCTTCTGCTAATGCCAATGATAGGGGATAGCGTGATAAGAACGATAAGGGTCCTGTCCAATGATGATGCGTTCGCCTATCATGCCCTAAGGCGCTACAATAAGGCATAGTCCATGGCTTTCCAGCCACTTCTAGACTCGTCACATGCCATCCTAAAGGTCACATGATTATTCTGGTGTCGCTGTTCATGCATAAGCCGATCACTCACCTGGCAAATGCCGCTCATCCGGTTCTAGGGAGAGCCGTTCCATCCTTGCTTGCGTGTCTTGTAATATCCACTCGACTTCTTCTTCGTCACGTGAGTCCATACTTGGCGACATGCCGTGATACTTGGCCCGTTGTTGCATGACTTCCATGTGACATTGCTCTTCCTGGGCAAGTACCACTGCCCATACTTGGTCGTCGCCAAATGGTTCTTCTTCCAATTGCCCCTCTTCCAAGGGCTTGGGATCACGTGCACTGTCGTTTCGTAACACATTGATTAAGTGTCTTTTATTGTTGATAACCATGTGCAGGCAGGTTTGAATTAAACGTGCGCGTTTTGACTGCAACCCATTAGCACCAGCTATAAAGTGGGTCTTCTTTGAGGTGATAAGCTTTTCAATGTCGGACAAAGCATCTTTCAATTCTTGTGAACGACCCTCCTTGGCCTGCACTCATGCCACACGTGCTGGGATGTCCAATTTGCGTCGCTTGGGCTGGGGAGGTGGAATGATGTTTTGGGTGGACAAAGGATGGTTTATGGGTTCAGAAGTTGTGTCAAGACCGGGTGAGTCATCTTCATCATCAGCCCAGTCAACATCCTCACCCTCTGACAGTATATCTGACAGATATCCCTGGCAGATTGTGTTTGCGTTATGGTTGACCACATCATCTTCATATTCAGTGTTGGCCAGATTCTCAGGCTCTTGTGATAACCTCACATGCAATAACAATGGGACTGGAAGTGGTGTGGGAACCTTGGGTATGACCATGAAAAAACTTCGAGATCGTTCTGCCTGATCACTGCCAGCAGATACTGCATTGATGAGTTCTGTAGTGTCATCAAAGTGTTGCCACCCACCCCTCACGCATCAGCTTATCCCGCTCCTCTTTCTCCCACAGCTGCTGTGCAACCTCTCGCTTTCGCCGAGCAGACTGCCCATTGTATCCAAGCCCTTGCTTCGCCTCTGCCTTCTTCCACTCCTTGGCAATTGTCTTCTTCATGACGTGCTTGTATGGGGTGGGCTTTGCCAGGTCTTCGAGTTCTTGCTGTAGTTCCCACTTGTTCTGAAGGCCATCCAAGAGGTCCTCTCCTTCAAGGTCTTCGAGGTCTCTATTGTTGTCTTCATCACTTCCAACACCTTCACCATCCAAGTCAGTCTCTTTCCAGCCCTCATTGTCTGTGTCTGTGTCTGATGGGACATAGTTTACCCCTCCAGTCCAACCAGTGCACTCAATATCCAAATTGTGGGTGCCATCTGGGTTGTGTTGATTAATGGCCAGGTCCAACTCAGAGTCTGAAGGTATTTCAACAACTTCCAAGTCGACTGTTTTCCTCTGGTATCTTGCAGCCCAGGCTCTCGCAGCAGCAGCTTTCTGTGCTTTTTTGGTGGATGGCATAGGTTGGGGGTGTAAAAGCGTGTTTTTTGGACTAGGATTTACAGTACGACTACCCTACCCTACCCACTGACCCATATGAGGAATCCAAATTTTTCGCCGGCCGATTCCGCTGCTGTCCAAAAGTAGCAGTGGATACACGCATTGCACCATAGGGTGGATGGGGACTGTGCGTGGGGTACATGGGGAACCCACTTTGAAGCAGCATATTTGTGCTAGATCAGCCATGGATTAGCGATGGCTTACATAATTGATGGGCCAGCCGACGGGTAGAATCTCCCATAACTCATGGGCAGCCGACGTCGGCCAACGTCGGAGAATCTTCCATATTTCATGGGCCAGCCGACATCAGCTGGCGGACCAAGGCATATCGGAGCATAGAGTGTGTGAATCGGACGAGAAATCATCTCTGGACACCCCTGCACTTCTCCGACCACTCTGGTAAGTATGTTTCCACTCCTCCACTCTAATAAAACAATTTGCACACTACTTT